>QZGG01000330.1:0-164555 GCA_006409495.1 Sedum album | reverse complement strand
CAAAAACACTGTTAAACAACTATCAAAAGTTTAGTGGAAACGCGGAATTTGTATGAGTATTGTGGGTTTGTTCACGCTTTTCTTGTACTCTTCACATACTCGAATCTCATTAACGCATGCAAATCAATTTTGTTTACTTCGAAAGACTTTGGCTTAATGATTGAGCAATGTAAAAGGTTTCCTTCAAAACACTGATAAACTATCAAAAGTTACTGGAACCGGGAAATCTGTATAGTATTTGGGTTTGTCAACGCTTTCTTGTACTCTTTAACAGTACTCAGAATCTCAATTAAACGCATGCAAATCAATTTTGTTAACTTCGAAAAGACTTTGCTTATAGATTAAGCAATGTAAAGGAATTCCTTCCATACACTATTAAACTATCAAAGTTACTGGAAACCGGGAATTTGTATGAGTATTCAGGTTTGTCACGCATTCTTGTACTCTTTAACATACTCGGAATCTCATTAAATGCATGCAAGTCAATGTTGTTTATTTCCAAAGACTTTACTTAATGAACAAGCAATGTAGAGGAATTCCTACAAAACTCCATCTAACTATTAAAATAACTGAAAACCGGAAATTGTATGAGTAATTGGGTTTGTCACGCATTCTTGTTCTTTTTAACATACTCGAAATCTCATTAAACTCATTCAAATCAATGTTGTTTACTTCGAATGACTTTGCTTAATGATTAAGCAATGTAAAGGAATTCTTTCAAAACCTTGTTAAACTATCAAATTACTGGAAACCACGAATTTGTATGAGTATTTGGATTTGTCACGCATTCTTGTACTCTTCAACATGCTCGGAATCTCATTAAACCATTCAAATCAATGTGTTTACTTCGAAAGACTTAGCTTAATGAGTAAGCAGTGTAAAGGTTTCCTTCAAAACACTGTTAAACTATCAAAGTTACTGGAAACCGGGAATTTGTATGAGTATTTGGGTTTGTCACGCTTTCTTGTACTCTTTAACATACTCGGAATCTCATTAAACGCATGCAAATCAATTTTGTTTACTTCGAAAGACTTTGCTTAATGATTAAGCAATGTAAAGGTTCCTTGAAAACACTGTTAAACTATCAAAGTTACTGAAATCGGGAATTTGTATGAGTATTTGGGTTTGTCACGCTTTCTTGTACTCTTTAACATACTTGGAATCTCATTAAACGCATGCAAATCAATTTTGTTTACTTTGAAAGACTTTGCTTAATGATTAAGCAATGTAAAGGAATTCCTTCAATACACTATTAAACTATCAAAGTTACTGGAAATCGGGAATTTGTATGAGTATTCGGGTTTGTCACGCATTCTTGTACTCTTTAACATACTCGGAATCTCATTAAACGCATGCAAATCAATGTTGTTTACTTCGAAAGACTTTGCTTAATGATTAAGCAATGTAAAGGAATTCCTTTAATACACTGTTAAACTATCAAAGTTACAGGAAACCAGAAATTTGAATGAATATTTGGGTTTGTCACGCAATTGTGTACTCTTTAACATACTCTGAATCTCAGTAAACGCATGCAAATCAATGTTGTTTACTTCGAAACACTTTGCTTAATGATTGAGCAATGTAAAGGAATTCTTTCAAAACATTGTTAAACTGTCAAAGTTACTGGAAACTGTAAATTTTTATGAGTTTATGGGTTTGTCACGCATTCTTGTACTCTTTAACATACTCGGAATCTTATTAAACGCATTCAAATCATTGTTGTTTAATTTGAAATACTTAGCTTAACGAGTATGGAATGTAAAGGAATTCCTAGTAACCCCTGTGAAACTATCAAAGTGACAGAAAACCGGAATTTGTATGAGTATTCGGGTTTGTCACGCATTCTTGTACTCTTTAACATACTCGGAATCTCATTAAACGCATGCAAATCAATGTTGTTTACTTCGAATGACTTTGCTTAATGATTAAGCAATGTAAAGGAATTCCTTTAATACACTGTTAAACTATCAAAGTTACTGGACATACCAGACCTTTATCTTGTGTGACCTTTACCGGAATATATGTGTAAGTGATTAAGCCTTTACCGGACCTTAGCTTGCGTGAACAATCAGTCATAGATCCTTAGAAAACCCGTGATAAACATAGAAGTTCATAGTGATAAGTCTAAGCTGAGCTCATCTCTCATTTATAGTTTACACTCATATTGTATTCTGTGCGCCAGAAGTACTCACGCTCTTGTTTTCTTTTTTATACTTGTTTTACTCACACAACCCCAATCTTAGTTTGTAGATAGAAGACGACTTCTCATCGTTCCCTATGGATTCGACCCCTGACTTACCTAGACTATACTAAGGAGGAGAGGGACAAATTTGCAACACTCAACGACGTGCTAGTCAAATTTTGGCGCCGTTGCCGGGGAACGCGCTAGAGAAGTTTTCTTTTCCTTTTCTTTTGTATTTAGTTTGTTATTGACTTTCTGTTTTCTTTTATAAAAATTCAAAAAAAATTAGTTACGTTTAATTTAGCTGTTGTTTTTGTCATTGTATGGAAGCAAGTGGCGAGAATAGTGTAATCGACAAAAGAGTTGAGACTCCAGACGCGCCAGTGTGCAACGCCGATAACGCCTTTGCTCGCCTACACCCCGCTAAACTCAAGGCAATCACAAGAGAAGTACGAAGAGACCTAGAGTTCAGAATGGCTGCTGCAGTACCAAGAAACGACAATCAGCTGCAGAATAACATGGATGTACATGCGCCACCACCTGTCGTGCACGTACCTGCGCAACCAGTGGCGCGACGCACCATCAAGGAGATGTCGGCTCCTCAAGCTCTCAACCAACCATAGTGCATCGTGCTGCCTCCGGATGGTCAATTTGAACTACGGACTCAGCTTGTTCACCACATACCCAAGTTTCACGGTATGGCCAGTGAAAACCCAGTAAAGCACGTAAGAGAGTTCGCGGCCATCTGCGTGAATATGAGGAATGGGAATGCGGATACTGAGTTGCTAAAGTTGAGAGCCTTCCCATTCTCGTTGTGTGATTCAGCTAGGCAGTGGTTAATGGGGCTAGCGGTAGGATGTATAAGGACATGGCCCGAGTTGCAGGAAAGATTTTTGGACAAATTACATCCTGCGGCCAAGGTCTCATTACTTTGAAGAGAGCTAGCTGCGCCAAAGCAACTACACGGGGTATCTTATCTGAATACTATAAGCGGTTCATGGAACTAGAGCCGAATTGCTACAACCACGGACTTCCCCAACATGTGCTGATAGAGAACTTCCTAAATGGACTAACTGAGATGGAACTCAGGTTGTTGAATGCTTACGCTGGAGGCAATGAGAGGAATATGTACTCGGAAGACATATGGAAGTTGAAAGAGGATATGGCGGACCAAGTCAGATATCAGGTATCCCTAGAGAATAATCGCGCCAAATCACTGCATCAAGTAGACTTATTGGAGAGATAAAGGAGTTGAAGGAGATGATGCACAAGTTGATAATGAAGCAGAGCGCTGATACTAGACTGTGTGAATTCTGTCACGCCACAGACCATCAGACAGACGCGTGTCCCACCCTCTTTGAAGAACAAGCCGATGTGAATGCCATAGGAGGGTAGAATAATGGACAGGCTAGGCAAGGATAGCCTAGATTAAGATTAGCTGAGAAAGGGTTTAGTTGGAAAGTTGAATGGAACTTTCAACGACCGCGCACTGACTGGCGCGCGCAACCTAATGCTCCCACAGGCGCGCAACCTTACGGGCCAGCCGCTTCCTACAACCCGCCACACAAACGCGATGAAGGGCCACCGCAGTATAACCAGCAGCCGAAAAGATCATTAGAAGATATTGTGGGTCAGTTGGTGTTGGATCGAGGTTAGCTTGTACTTCTAGTCGTGAGGGTCGACTTGTCCCTCGATACGACTAGTCGCAGCGGAATAAACAACTGTAACTAAATGAACACAAGTAAATCAGTACTCACAATTTTAGGTGGAAACCCAACTGGGAAAAACCACCCCTTCCAGCAGCAACTGGAAGGATTTTCAACTTCAATCTTTATTAATGTCCTCGAACCGAATACACTTGAATCAGCTAGTACAACTCCTCGTCTACTACTGTTCTAAGCTGCACCCCTTGATTCTCAGGCACCAACTAAGTCGAAGTTCTTGCAGCAAGCCGTCCCAAGCTAGAAGTATCTAGCCTAACACTAAAAGCCCTCAACCAACGTAGTAAACGCGGTCACGCTCGCTCTCCTCGCTGCCGTTGCTCGTCTCCTTGTGCTTTGGTCTCGATCGCCTCTCTAGCTATCTCACAAAGTCACACGGCTACAAGCTGCTGCACCAGGCTTTTATACTAAGCCTCTCCTCTCAAATCAGTCCTACAATCCATGTAAAATCTGATTAGGCAATATCATATCTATTCAAATCTTTGTTCAATATTTCTTTTCTAAACTCTAAAAAGTAGTTAGAATATCATCTCAGCTCAAAAGGCAGTTAGAATATCATCAAAATCGATCTTATCAATTTAGGCAACAAGATATACTTCCCTGATTTTTCTGAGTCCGAAATATCAGGAACTGCCAACGACTTCAGACTAGTCGTTTGGAAAGTCCAGTGAAGCACAATCTGCACGCTCAATACACTTGTCAGTATCGATCACTTGTCATCATCAAAACCTCAAGGGTTCAACAATTTCCCCCTTTTTGATGATGACAAATAATCCGAAAAAAATAAGAACAAGACAAGTGATGTGCAGATTCAATTACCGACCAAGCTACCGAGCATTCCCCCTAAGTCCATGCGCTAGGTCGTCTTGTTAAGGTTCCTTTGATGTGCAGATTCAATTACCGACCAAGCTACCGAGCATTCCCCCTAAGTCCATGCGCTAGGTCGTCTTGTTAAGGTTCCTTAGGAACTGAGTGAACTGAGTCCTGTACCTGCACATAACAACCACTACTTCCCCCTTTTGTCATTATCAAAAATATCATAATCTGGATTAGTAGAACAAAAGACAAGTAGCACACCAAAGTATAAGTCAAGCATAAGCAGGTGTAATAGAATGCAGTGCAGTTCAGAGGAAAACAGCCCGTCACATCGGGCAAAACAGGACAAGTTCAGTTCAAAGTTTCAACAATAAAAGGGAAAATGTGCTGGATCGAAACTGAAGGGCCTAGAGACTGGTTATCAGAGATCAAGAGGTACGACTGGTGGTCTGAGTAGCAATAAATTGATCCATTTTCAGCAATTGATCCACCTTCTCATTCAGAGAGCGAAGCAAGCTAATAATCTCCTTCCTCTGAGAAACAGCACTTGTATCCTCAGCTTGCTCCTTATCCTCTTGATCAGCATCCAGGTCCACTACCGGCACAGGCTCCTTCGCCTTCTCCTTCTCCATATCTCTAGCTCCTCCCTCAGCCAACTCGTACTTGTGCACCCAACCAATGCCCTCACTCCAGGCATAATTGATGCGGCCCATGTGTCCTTCATTCAGTTGGCGGGAGCAACAGACCTCAGCCTTTGGATTGTATGCCTTGAAGTACTGGAGGATCATCTTGACCAGTCGGGGATATGGCAGCTTCTTGGACTCTGACTTCTTAACTACCACCATGAGCTGGAGAATAATCTTAGGCAGATTGACTGGTGCCCTTGTCAAAATTTTCCCAAACAAACCTCCTCATAGGTGGTGGGCACTGTATTTCCCTCCCCTTGGCAGAAACACAGTGCTAGATACTCAAGAAGCAC
The DNA here is from genome assembly GCA_006409495.1 of Sedum album. Lineage (NCBI taxonomy): Eukaryota > Viridiplantae > Streptophyta > Magnoliopsida > Saxifragales > Crassulaceae > Sedum > Sedum album. The sequence goes on along the minus strand of QZGG01000330.1, from coordinate 158,857 downwards.
CCTAGAGATCACGGCATATTCTCTCCCTTGCCAAGCACGATTTCATGGATCTCCCTCAGCCACATCCATCGGTATTCCTGCATTCAGCTCATCATACCCCTTGCACGGAATTTCCAGATAGTTGCAAGGTCTCTCTCAGTGAACTTAAATTTCTCCTTCCCAATCTTAAAACTCACTGTCAACAATGAACACTACCAGACACAACCTCAAGTGACTTATAAAATTCTTTAACCAGCGCAACATCTACCAGTGCTGGACCAACAAACAACTCATCCCAGCCTTGACACGTAAACAGATCAACCACAATACCAATATCATTATCTAACAAATAGTCAGGATCAAAAGCCATGTCTCTAATGATACCTTGGCATGCCTTGTCCGAGGACTTGGGGAAATCTTTGGCTGCGTCTTTCCTCGCCTTCACCTTACGGTCACCAGAGACAGTTGACTCTGCCTTCCTCTTGTTGCTTGGCAGTATGCCGGAAGCAACTTCCTTCCCTTTGTTTCTGGTGCCGATTCTCCTGCCCAGAGAGATTCCCCTGCTCAGACTCTCCTCTTGACTGGTCTGAGATATCTGTTTCCCTGCATTGTGGTCTTTCATCTCTGACGACTGGTCATCTTCATCTACTGATATAGTCCTTTGCCCCAAGTCCTCAGTGGTGGCTGGTAAATCATCAGTGTTCCCCGTATCCTTCACATCAGCCACCTTCTCATCGTTCAAAGCCCCAATCTCAGGTGTCGTCTTGGGTGTTGGCTTATCAGTGGGCTCTGCCGTCGCGGGAATGTCTGTTGAGTCTGCTCCATGACTCACCACCACCGGAATCGCTTCAGTTGCCGGAGTCATGTCATCTACCTCTTCCGCTGATTTCTCCTTATGAGTCTGGTTGTCCTCACTCTGAATGGATTGCACCACCTTGTCAATTGTTGCATCAATTTGCTCTTCAGTAGGAGCAACCATCTCAGGAGGCGGAGCGACAACCCGGGGAGCGTCAGATGTGGATCCCGAAGCCTTGGCGTTCTCGGCTGCTCTTTGCTTGTTGCATCTTTCCATGGCACTCGCCATAGCCCGTAATTCCTCTGGTGTGAGCATGCAGCAAGGTTGAAGCTTGAGAAATCCATTGGAGTTGAAGGTCGAGGGATTCGGATTAGGGTTTCTGCGATTAGGGTTTGAATCGGCGGCAATTGTGAAAGGAGGTGATCCCAAAAATCTGTATATATATTCCCAAATATCCTCCTAAATATTCTCTCACCAAAATTTGAATTTCAAAATTATCCAAATTTGTCACCTCACCTATCTGATAAGTCCAATCGTTTTCTTCGGGTGTAACAAAATCTGTATCTCATTGGTCAATCCAGTCGGTGGCTAATGAATGCTGTCTGACAACCAAGTCTTACCACTAGTCTCTCTGATTAACCAGTCCCAAGGTATAGTGAAGGAAGTAATGCGGCAGTTGTCCTAGTGACAGAAAACATTACTCCAAAGAAAAGTATGTTAGTCAAAGAATCACATAAACACACCAACATATGATCATTCTAGAATATGTGTGTTATCTACACTAGTGTCTCCGAACTACTAGTCAAAACAGATGGGGACTGGAGACAGCTAGTTCTTGAATAGGCTAGGGATGGTCTCAACTACTTCCTTTGGGCTTATGATGTGGGAACAAATAGGAAGTGTTGTTAGGTCACAAAGAACATACTGAAGTATATCACAGTTTTACCATATGTGACGGGAGTCTTAAGCTGTACTGAAGCTACTAGTACACAAGATATGTGACCTCCATTCGGTGATCACTAGTCACTTCTATCTACTAACACACCAGAGCATGAATATTCAGATCAGACAGAGGTTAGTAGTAGAAGTTATATACTGATTAGGATAGAGAGATCATACCCAGCTCCATTCGGAGCCTTTCGAAGAGTTCCCTATGCAAGGCCTTCGTGAAAATGTCAGCGACTTGATCATCTGTCCTACAGTAGTTCATTGTGACTATTCCCTTTTCAACCCAGTCTTTTAGAAAGTGATAACGTGTCTCTATATGCTTTGTTCTAGTGTGCTGCACAGGATTCTTGAGATTCAATAGCACTTGTGTTATCACAGAAAATAGGAACTGAAAGTAATTTAAGACCATAGTCACTTAGCTGTTGTCGGAGCCATAACAGCTGAGAGCAGCATGCAGCAGCTGCCATATACTCTGCCTCTGCAGTGGAAAGTGCCACTGAATTCTGTTTCTTGGAGGACCAGGAGACTAAACATGAGCCAAGAAACTGAGCTGTTCCAGAGGTCGACTTCCGATCTACTCTGCTTCCAGCGAAGTCTGCGTCGGTGTATCCCACAAGTTCTAGCGATTCTCCTCTAGGATACCACAGCACCAAGTTATCAGTTCCCTTAAGATACCTGAGTATTCTTTTAACTGCCTTCAAGTGTGTTTCTCTGGGGTCAGCCTGAAACCTGGCACAGAGACAAACACTATACATTATATCTGGTCGGCTAGCAGTTAAGTAAAGAAGTGAACCTATCATTCCCCGATAAAGTTTCTGATCAACTGGTGGAGCTGACTCGTCCTTCCCAAGCGAGTCGTTTGGGGATATTGGGGTACTGAAGTGTTTGGCATCGCCCATACCAAACTTCTTTATCATCTCCCTCAGGTACTTCTGTTGGTAGATCTTGGTTCCTTCCTTTTCCTGTGACACTTGTAAACCAAGAAAGAAGGTGAGTTCTCCTTCCATACTCATTTCAAATTCGGTTCTCATGAGCTCTGAAAATTCTTTGACAAGAGAAGTGTTAGTGGATCCAAAAATAATATCGTCTACATAAACTTGAACCACTAGTATATCACTTCCCTTTTTCAGCAAGAACAAAGTCTTGTCTACCTGTCCTCTGATGTATCCATGATCGAGTAGAAACTGGGACAATCGCTCATACCAGGCACGAGGGGCCTGTTTCAAACCATACAGTGCTTTCTCCAGTCGGTAGACATGATTTGGGAACTGGTGATCTTCAAAGCCAGGTGTCTGAGACACATACACCTCTTCTTTCAGAATTCCATTCAGAAAGGCCGTCTTAACGTCCATTTGGTACAACTTGAATCCATGGTATGCAGCATACGCAATCAGCAGTCTGATTGCCTCCAGTCTTGCCACTGGTGCGAATGTCTCATCATAGTCTATGCCTTCCTGCTGGTTATACCCTTTGACCACCAATCTTGCCTTGTTTCGTACTATGTTCCCTTGATCATCAAGCTTGTTCTTGAATACCCACTTGGTACCAATGATGGTCCGGTCAGATGGACGAGGGACTAGTTCCCAGACTTTGTTGCGCTCGAACTGGTGGAGCTCTTCTTGCATGGCTACTACCCAGTCTGGATCCTTCAGTGCTTCAGTCACCGTTTTTGGTTCTGCGAGAGAAACAAAGGCAGTGTTAGCACAGTAACTCAATAATGCAACTTGACCATTACCACTAGTGTTCTGAGACGAGAGGTTAGGAAGTTCAGTATGATAGTCTCTGAATTTGATCGGCGGATGACTCTGCCGTCCACTTGTTCTGGGAATCCTTGATGTTGCTGTGTCTGCATTCTCTCTTCTGGTGGAGCACTTCCAGAGCCTGGTGACTGATTATCCTCATTTGCTTCATTTTGTCCATCATCAGCCACTGGTTCCACAGCAGTATCTTCTTCCTTGTCAGATCCTTCATCTTCTGCATTGTTGTCATTATGAGCCCCTTCTCCTCCACTTGTTCCTTGAGGCACAGGAACTGGTTCGTCTACAGGATCTTCTTCTGGAGTCCACTCATCTCTGGTCAGTTCGAAGTCATCATCGTCATCTTTTGTCAGCTCCAAGGTTCTCACAGACTTTCCTCCCATTACTGACTCATCGAACCTGACATGTATTGACTCTTCTACTCTCTTCAAACGATGATTATAGACTTTGTAGGCTTTGCTTGAAGATGAGTATCCAACGAAAGTTCCTTCGTCACTTCTCGGATCAAACTTACCGAGACTGTCCTTACCATTATTGTGCACATAGCACTTGCAACCAAAGACACGCAGGTGAGACAGATTTGGTTTTCTACCCCTCAGAAGCTCATATGGAGTCTTGTCAATCCCTGGTCTCAGATAGGCTCTGTTGATGATGTAGCATGCGGCATGTAGTGCTTCGGCCCAGAAGTTTCTAGGAAGATTACTGGCTATCATCATGGTCCTAGTCATGTCCTCTAGAGTTCGATTTTTCCTTTCAACCACTCCGTTCTGTTGGGGGGTCCTAGGAGCAGAGAAGTTATGACTTATACCTTCCAGTCTGCACAAGTCAAGAAATTGAGAGTTCTGGAACTCTGTTCCATGGTCAGTACGTAGTGAGATAATAGATAAGTCAAGTAATCGTTCAACACTAGTTTTCCAGTTTTTCGAACTCATCAAAAGTTTCATCTTTAGTTCTAAGAAAGATAGTCCAGGTGTACCTCGAGTAGTCATCAACAATGACTAGTACATACCGATTACCTCCTCTACTCTGGACACGCATCGGTCCGCACAGATCCATATGAATCAAGTCTAGAGGCTTCTTGGAACTTACCCAGTCCTTTGATTTGAAGGAGCTTCTCACCATTTTACCTTTGGCACAGGAACCACATACTCCGTTCTCAGATTCCTTCACGCTGGGTAGTCCCTCTACTAGATTCTTCTTCTGGAGTTTAGAGAGAAGACGTAGACTGGCATGTCCTAGTCTTCGGTGCCATAAGTCAGAATCATCTGAGTGCGACACAAGGCACAACTCCCCTTCTGGCTCAAACGAGTGATCAACAATATAGACATTGTTATTTCTTATTCCCTTCAGAAGAATCTTTCCTGTCTCAATGCGCTCAACCAAACAGTCAGTGTCAGTGAAAATAATTCGATTTTTACCTTTTTGCGATAACTGAGCAACACTTAGCAAGTTATAACTTAAACCCTAACATAACTAACATCTTCTACTTGAGTAGTACTAGACAGACTTACAGTACCGATCCCACAAATTTCACCTCTGCTCTTGTTTCCAAAGGTGATCGGTCCTCCTTGATGTTTATTGAGGGTTAGAAACCACTCCTTGTTCCCTGTCATGTGGAGTGAGCATGCGCTGTCTATGAACCACCTTTGTCCCTTCATCCTGACCTGCAAGGAAACATCAGTCTTACGGACCCAGATTGACTTGGGCTTAACTGCTTTAGATTTATAGGAAACAGCATTAATAAATTTTAGTAGGATTAGGTTTCCATTCTGTTCCAAGATCAATTTCCTTCTTGGAGTTTCCCTAGGTCTTCCTCCTGTGGATGTCCAGTGTTGTCTAGTCAAGTGTTGTCCAGTCCAGTGTTGTGGTCGTTCCTTATGATAGTGAGGTGAGGACTGTCTCTGTCTGTCCAGTGTTGTGGTCGCTTCTCATGATAGTGATGTGCGGTTCATAGCCTTGAGAGTACCTTTGTTGTGATCTCATGGGTTCTTTCCACTTGTGGTTCCCCCTGACTTCCTGACCATGATTCTAGTGTACATCTCATTCCTCTCCCTATCAGCTTTTAGCTTACCACATTCTCTGCGGTAATGTCCATTATTACCGCAGTGCCAGCAAACACGGTGCGATCTCAAGTTTACGTACTTACTGTTTCCCGGTCTGAACGGTTTACCCTTCTTTCTTTCCTGGAAGTTCAATGGTCCAGTGTTGTCTGCTTGCTTCTTCCACATCTGATATGCCTTAGAACCATCAAATGGCACATACTGGTCGTTAGAATGATCCTTCGAAATCTTCTGGCTAGTATGTGTTCTGTCAGAACTGGTGGAGGTAAGGTGTTTTTCCTCAGCAATGTATCCAAGACCTGGTCGGAATCTTTCACTCAGTGTAGGTACCTTTTGTTCAGCATCATCAACAACAGGTGCCTTCATCTTCAGCTTGTCCAGTTTTGTGACCAGTTCTTCATTCTCTTGACTTTTCTTTCCCAGTTCATCAGCCAGTTCTGCTTTCTCCTTTTCCAATTTCTGTATCTCATTTCTCAGTTGGTTGACTTCATCTTTCAGATCAGGACAGTTGTTGCATTTGATTGACTTCTTCTTAATCGCATCCTGAAGTTCTATAGCAGTACCAGACCATAAAATATTTTCCTCAATAAGACCTGCAATTTCAACTTTCTGCTCTTCCAATATACCACTCATTTCTTCATTTACATCGGTTAGTTTTCTCAGGAGTTCTAATAAATCGGCACGAGACATTTTAGATGCAGAGTTAGTATGTACCTCATTGTTCGCGTCGTCTCCAAGTGCCATCAAGCAGACTTCCCGATTCACCGGTAGGTCACAGTCACTTTCTTCTCCTTCATCTCCCCATGCAGCCAGCATTGCTTTGCCATCCCTTTCAGTAGCAGGCTTTCCTGCCTTCTTTCTCAGACACTCAGTCGATCTATGTCCTTTCTTCTGGCACCACCAGCATATGATGTCCTTCTTGTCTTTAGGACCAGTCGATTGTGTGTTCTGATTAGAGGACTGTGATTTCTGGTCGTCTCCTCTGTTAAACTTTCTGACTTTCCTCATAGCATCCAGTTTTGTCATTCTTAGTGCTCTAGTGATCAACGCAGTGGACTCATCAAGGTCCTCATCATCTTGAGCATCGGTCTGGACTAGTTCAAATGCTTTCTCAACCTTAAGTGCCAGTGACTTGGACTTTGTAGCTTCTCTGGAGGCCGTCTTCCCTTTGAACACGATAGCATGTGACTGAAGTCTCGCTACAAGTTCTTCCAGTGTTATAGCTTTCATATCTGATTGAGCATGAAGCGCCATTGCTATGTGATCCCAGCTAGGATCCAGTGCCTGGAGGAACCGGTGAGTGATTCTCCAATCTTCCATCTTTTCGCCCAGAAAGACCAGTTGTCCCACACATGTCTGGAACCTGGAGTGGAAATCCTCCAGAGATTCATTCCTTCCCTGAGCAACCGACTCATACTCCTTGAGTGCTGTCAATATTCTGTTCTTCTGGATATCCACGTTCCCAGAGTACAATCTTTTCAGGGCCTCCCAGATCTCATTGGCAGTGTCATATCCTAGTATCTTCCGTTTGTCTCCGTCGGTCAGTGCTTGAAGAAGAACTCTTTTTGCGCGATGATTCTTCTCAACTATCCGATAGTCTTCTTCATCATAAAGGTTCTCATCTTTAACCAGCATCATTTGATCCAAAATCGGTTCATCTCCTCTAGTAATGACCTTCCAGACCTGAGCGTCCAGTGAGCACACATGTGACTTGAACTGCTTGACCCACCAGTCATATTCTCCCGATTTCAGTGGTGGGGGTGTCCAATCTCCGAAGTTTTTGGCCATTGTACCTGCAAGCTAACACTAATCTAGAGCACCGGGCTCTGATACCAATTGTTGGATCGAGGTTAGCTTGTACTTCTAGTCGTGAGGGTCGACTTGTCCCTCGATACGACTAGTCGCAGCGGAATAAACAACTGTAACTAAATGAACACAAGTAAATCAGTACTCACGATTTTAGGTGGAAACCCAACTGGGAAAAACCACCCCTTCCAGCAGCAACTGGAAGGATTTTCAACTTCAATCTTTATTAATGTCCTCGAACCGAATACACTTGAATCAGCTAGTACAACTCCTCGTCTACTACTGTTCTAAGCTGCACCCCTTGATTCTCAGGCACCAACTAAGTCGAAGTTCTTGCAGCAAGCCGTCCCAAGCTAGAAGTATCTAGCCTAACACAAAAGCCCTCAACCAACGTAGTAAACGCGGTCACGCTCGCTCTCCTCGCTGCCGTTGCTCGTCTCCTTGTGCTTTGGTCTCGATCGCCTCTCTAGCTATCTCACAAAGTCACACGGCTACAAGCTGCTGCACCAGGCTTTTATACTAGGCCTCTCCTCTCAAATCAGTCCTACAATCCATGTAAAATCCGATTAGGCAATATCATATCTATTCAAATCTTTGTTCAATATTTCTTTTCTAAACTCTAAAAAGTAGTTAGAATATTATCTCAGCTCAAAAGGCAGTTAGAATATCATCAAAATCGATCTAATCAATTTAGGCAACAAGATATACTTCCCTGATTTTTCTGAGTCCGAAATATCAGGAACTGCCAACAACTTCAGACTAGTCGTTTGGAAAGTCCAGTGAAGCACAATCTGCACGCTCAATACACTTGTCAGTATCGATCACTTGTCATCATCAAAACCTCAAGGGTTCAACAGTTGGCTGAGACGGTGCGAAAGAATGAAGAACAAAACGACAAGAGGTTTAAACTGATAGAAAACCAACTCACTCAAATTGCCACAACAGTGAATGAATTAAAGGCTAGTGATGGCAATCTGCCCTCTCAGGTTATTGAGAACCCGAAGGGGAGCGTCAAAATGGTTCAGGTAGACGCGTGATAGAGCAATTTTGTATGCTGTTTTATATCCTTTACACTACTTAGTTTCTAACATATTTAGATATGATTACGCTTTTGGTGTAGTTTTGTATCTCAGGTTGATTAGAAGAGTTAGAACAAAAGTGCAACAAGAAGGCTGAATCTCAGAACAAAAGACAACAAAGTGGCAAGAGCCAAATACCAACGAGCGCGCAAGTATGGGTCGCGTAGAGCAGAGCAAACGATGACGTCAACAATCAGCAAAATATCCAGAGCAATGACGTCATCATGCGCAAAGAATATTTCTAAGTTCGGTTTTTGGAGATCAAGTTATTTCCAAAGCTGATTTTTAGAGATAAAGATGAATTTCTACATATTTTCTTTCCTAATTATTCGTGGAAACCCTTGGAGGCAAGAGTATAAATACAAAGCAAGAAATCACAGAGAGGATGCGCAGAAGGAGAGAAGCGGCTCAAAGTAAAATTCAGACCTAGCTGTGAGAGCTGTGCGCGCGCGAGCTGCCAACGCGAGCCAGACCTTGCGTCATTCAGATTTGCTTGTTACTTTAGTTGTTTAATAATTATTCTTGAGATGTATACATTCAGTATGTCTAGCTAACTTACTGAATTCGGTTTGGATTCAGATCTATGAAGAACATGTTTTGAGATTTTGTTCTTAATTGCATGATAAGTTTAGTATTATTATTCCAAGCTCAGTTGCATGATAATTAGGTAAGACAATTAAGCGCGGCCTTGCACCGCAGACTTAGTTATAGAATCTATTATCTATAGTTAAACTATCAGAAGTACGTGACTGTGAATGATAGGAGTAACACTAGAATAGTTGATAGCTACCTTGACTGGATTCGTGGTCGACTAGACTAGATTGAGTAATAATATCATACGGACTTTGACCGGAATGTATGTGTAGGTTAATAAGCTGTGACAGGAGCTTAACCTATGTGAACATTATATCATGTATCTTTAGTAACCGATGATAAACATGGAAATTCATAGTGGAGAATCTGAACCGAGCTCATCTCTCTTGTTTTTATTAGCATCTTTCGTAACAATTTTCTTACTTGTGCTCCAGTTTCACTTGCGCAGCTGTTTTCTTTTAATTGCTTTCACTTAAAAACCCCAATTTTAGTTATAGATTAAAGATGACTTCTCACCGTTACCTGTGGATTTGACCTTAGCTTGCCAATACTATACTAAGTAGGAGAGCCGGGATAAATTTGCAGCACTCAATGACGTGCTCGTCAACGCGCCACAACCATATGTTAATATCACGCCAGTTGATACGCGCGCTACTGATGGCGCATCAGAGCTGACTCAAGATTTCGTAGTCGCACCAGTTTTCACGCGAGTTATTTCTGACGCACCAGAGCAGAACAACGAAATCATGCTGAATGATTTCAGGCTAGTCTGAAGTTGTGTTTGCCTCTGGACTTACCAGAGAAGCTTGCTGATCTCGTGACCTTCACAATCCCATGCACTATAGGAGATACTTTTGCGAGCGAGTGCATGCTTGACCTAGGAGCCTCGGTAAATTTACTGCCTTATTCCTTATATTCCGCATCATCCATGGGACCTCTAGAGGCTCCCGAAATTGGGTTATTACTTGCGGACAACTCACAGACTGAAGCAAAAGGTAAGATAGAGGATGTCTTGACTCATGTCGGAGGACTCAGATTTCTAGCAGATTACTATGTAGTCGACATGTACAAGCCGAATACGGAGGCAAGGAAAACAGTTTTGCTCGGTTGACCATTTATAAGGACCGCACGAGCATGCATCGAAGTCGGAAACGGTATAGTAACATTGCAGGATAAGAAACGCAAGATCGGATTAGATGTCATCAACCGAGTCAAATTATCCGATGAGCCAAATGTGGAAAATCAGGTGACGTTCAGAGACAAAGCATCCAGACTTAGAGAGATACATGCTGAGAATGTGCGTGCCAGTCAGAAGAAGATGGTGCTAGTATAAGCCACCTAACAAGAGAAGCAGAGAGCGAGGTCGAGAACAGTACGACTTAAGGACTGTGCGACTTAAGGACCAGCAGAGGAATGCAGAAAAGGTGCGCAAGATGGTTCTGCAGAATAGGACTGCGCAACTTAAGGATGCGCGAGAAGTAACATGTGCACAGTCTGGCATATCGGAAGCAAACAATGAGCAGAATATCACTTTTTCTGTTTCTCTTCCCTCTGATCATATTGATTATGTTTATTCTACTGATACTAACTCACCTGAATGTTTGCCTTGTTGAAAAAATGAAGATACGAAATTAGGCAAAAGTTTAAGTATGGAGGAGGAGGTCCAAGTGCCATAGGATGCGCAAATTGTGTCGAGCTAACGACGTTAAACAAAGCACTCGTTGGGAGGTACCCCGACAAACTTAACTTAATTTTTATTCTTGTGTTTGTTTGTATGTGTTTTAGTTTTAGTTTTAGGTTTGGTTTTTGTGTTTTGGGCCCATGTAGTTTTGGGCCATGCATGCTATGTGCTTTTTGTGCTATAAATATGTGATGTGAGGTGAAAATTGTGTCACAATTCATTTTTGCCTTCTCTCACTAAAAAACTAGCCGTTACACACCAAAATCGCCGCCGCCAATTGCCGCCAGCCGTCGCTGCGCCACCACCGCCGCCAAACCCAGAATCGGACAATTTTCTGTAAGAACGTAGATCTCAACAAAGGTACTCTACTGTCAAAATTTCAGTTAATTTGGACAAGTATTGGTGGTTCAATTTTGTAGTAGAAATTTTAGATCTAGATATGCATAGTGCTCGCGCGTGACAAGACACACCCGCCAGTTGAGTTGATTGCATACTTTATTTGCTGCCTACAATGTCGATTTGTTTGGATCAGTCCGAGAAGTTGGATTTTGAGATCAAGTATGCTATGTACAGTAGGTGCGAAGTGTTGCCTACTGACGAGCACGTCGTTGAGTGCTGCAAATTTGTCCCGACTCTCCTACTAGTATAGTATTGGCAAGCTGGGGTCGAATCCACAGGGAACGGTGAGAAGTTGTCTTTTCGATCTACAAGCTAAGATTGGGGTTGTGTGAGTAAAACAAGTAAAAGAAAGAAAACAGGAACGTGAATCCTACTGGCGCACAGAATTAATGCAAGTGTACAATATGAATAAGAGATGAGCTCAGCTTAGACTTATCACTATGAACCTCTATGTTTATCACGGGTTTTCTAAGGATCTAAGACTGATTGTTCACGCAAGCTAAGGTCCGGTAAAGGCTTAATAACTTACACATATATTTCGATAAAGGTCACGCAAGCTAAGGTCTGGTATGTACAGTAGGTGCGAAGTTTGCCTACTGACGAGCACGTCGTTGAGTGTTGCAAATTTGTCCCGACTCTCCTACTAGTATAGTATTGGTAAGCTGGGGTCGAATCCACAGGGAACGGTGAGAAATCTTCTTTTATCTACAAACTAAAACTGGGGTTTGTGAGTGCAAGTAATTAAAAAAAGAACTATTGAGAGATGTACACAAATATAAAGGAGACGAGCTCGGTTCAGATTCTTCACTATGAATTTTTATCTCTATCATTGGTCACTAAAGATACATGATATAAAGTTCACGTCGGTTACGGTCCTGTCACAGCTTAATAACCTACACATACATCCGGTCAAGGTCCGTATGATATTATTATTCAGTTCTAGTCTAGTCAACCACGAATCCGGTCAAGGTAGCTATCGACTATTCTAGTGTTACTCCTATCATTCATAGTCACGTACTTCTGATAGTTTAACGATAGACAACAGATTCTACAACTAAGTCTGCGGTGCAAGGCTACGCTTAATTGTCTTACCTAATTATCATGCAACTGAGCTTGGAATAATAATACTAACCTTATCATGCAATTAAGAACAAGACCTCAAAACATATCATTCATAGATTCTGAATCCAAACCGAATTCAGTAAGTTAGCTACTCATACTGAATGAATACATCTCAAGAATAAATGTTTAACAACTAAAGTAACAAATCGAATCTGAGTGACGCGTCGTCTGGCTCGCGTCTGCAGCTTGCGCGCACGGCTAGGTTTGAATTCTGCTCTGAGCCGCTTATTCCCTTGTGCGCAGCATATGTGTGATTTTCATGAAGCTTTGTACTTATAGTCTTGCCTCCTAGGGTTTCCACGAAGCTTTGTAGGAAATCATCTTTATCTCTAAAAATCAGCTTTGGGAATATCTTGATCTCCAAAAACCGAACTTAGAAACATTCTTTGTGCGTGATAACGTCATCGCTCTGGATATTTCGCTGATTGCTGACGTCATTGTTTTGCTCTGCTCTTGCGCGACCCATACTCGCGCGCCAGACTGCTCGCGCGCTAGTTGCTCTTTGGCTCTTTTGTCACTATTATCTTTTGTTCTGAGATTTGGCCTTCTTGTTGCACTTTTGTTTTAACTCTTCTTTTAAACTTGAGATACAAAACTACACAAAAAGCGTAATCTTATACTTAAATGTGTTAGAATCTAAGCAGTGTAAAGGACCTAAAACAGCATACAACAGTGCTCTATCAAATCCCCCACACTTACTCTTGTTCGTCCCTGAACAATCCGGCTTCCTTACCTCTTGTGTAATGTACGCGTGAATGTCGGACTTACTACGCCACATGTCTTGCGCCACTCACATAACCTGCGCAATCGTGACTATACAACGCAAACTGATTTAAGTAATTAATTCAAACTTTGTTTTACCTCTCTTGTGGAATGCATACCGATTCGGATGATTGGGAGATAGTCCCTTTTAAGCACCAGTCACTGAATTCTTCTTGACTCACAATTGTATGGTTATTCGTCTTGTAGGGTTTCTGAGCTTTACGTCTTTGACGCTTCACTAATTTGTTTTCTCGGACTGTTTGATACACACTTTGTTTGCACAATTTCTTCTTTTCATTGTTTCGGCCTTTTAAGTTAACTTTGAATTGAATACTTTCTGGTTCGAATATCATTCTTCCCTAAAACGGTTTCCAATCATGGCCTTCGGCTAGCTGCTATGGAACCACGCCCCGCTCTCGCTTCTGACCAGTCGCGTGCAGGTTAGGTCATGCGTTTGCAACCGCGTGCCCCTTCCTGAGCAACTAACTTCAGCGAAGACGGTCTGTTTTCCCATCTTGTCACGCCATTAGGGTTTCGCCTTCGGCATCTGCGTGACTGAGCTTGCTCTTTTATCCTTTGACCGCGAAGTACCAACCTCCACGATTACTCATAACCATACAACTGCTCCTCAAGTTTGGTTCGGTTGACTGCTTCTCTAGGATGTTTCTATCTGCTCCACATCCCTCTTTATTCCACTCAAGAGAACACACAAAATTCGAAAAAATTATCAAAAACTAGGATATGTCATATATGCACAAATTTACGCAGGTGCGCGAGTAACGCACACAAGTAGTCTTGAGATGTTAAATTCAGATGGTCTAAACTAAAAAAACAAAAAAAATTAAACTAACTATTCCTAAGATAGATGTACTACTAGCCCCCCACACTTAAACAAAAACGTGTCCTCACGTCATGCACAAGTAGTAAAGAAGGCAGTAGCATGCATGCATATTAATAAAACAGGTTACCTCTCGGAAGTGCCGTTGTTTAACGTTGCTGGCTCGACAGTGCCTCGTCTTCTTATTGTTCGTGCGTCCCATTAGTGACACCCTTCGTAAATGCGCCAGTTATCGATCGTTTTGCAGCAGACAACTCTTGCTCATCTAGTACCATTAAATAAAACTCTTGCGCGGGTGGTATGGGGCCAGAGAGGTAATGCTTGAGTCGTTGTCCATTGACCTTGAAGCGGTGATGATCGTTTTCTCCTTCTATCTCTACTGCCTCATGCGCGAAAACCTTAGTGACAATGTATGGGCCGGTCCATCTGCTACGCAATTTTCCTGGCATTATCTTCAAACGAGATGAGAACAATAACACCTTATCACCAATATTTAAAGAACGGCGTAATATGAACTTATCGTGATATAGTTTTGTGCGCAATTTATAGTCGCGCGTGCTATCATATGCGTTTGTGCGCAGCTCATCTAACTCGTTCAAATCCAACATCCTTTCACGCCCTGCACTATCCAGATCCAAATTGCATGTACGCAATGCCCAGTAGACCTTGTGCTCTAATTCCACCGGAAGATGACATGCTTTTCCATAAACCAGTCGGAATGGGGAGGTGCCAATTGGTGTCTTGAAGGCTGTCTTATATGCCCATAGCGCGTCATCTAACCGGAGGCTCCAGTCTTTGCGTGTTCGCTTCACCATCTTCTAAAGTATCCGCTTGATTTCTCTGTTGGAGATCTCAGCTTGACCGTTTGTTTGTAGGTGATAAGCCGTTGATGTTCTATGCTGGACCCCGTAGTGTTTGAGGACTTGTGCCACCATCCTGTTACAAAAGTGAGTTCCCTAGTCACTGATTAGTGCTTGGGTACACCATAATGACAAAAAACGTTATTGCGCAAAAATGAGTAACAGTTTTAGCATCATCTTTTCTTGTAGCTTTAGCCTCAACCTATTTAGATACATAATCTACAGCTGCTAGAATGTACTCAAATCCGAAAGAGGGAGGGAAAGGACCCATGAAATCAATCCCCCATAAAACGAACACCTCATCTACCATGACAGGCATCTGAGGCATCTCTTTGCGCGGGAAATATTACCCGCGCGCTGACATCTATCGCAACTTTTGCAATGTGCATATGAATCCCTAAACACGTGTGACGAGCACGTCGTTGAGTGCTGCAAATTTGTCCTGGCTCTCCTACTAGTATAATCTTGGTAAGCTGGGGTCGAATCCACAGGGAACGGTGAGAAGTTAACTTTCGATCTACAACTAAAACTGGGGTTTGTGAGTGAAAGTAATTAAAGGAAAAGAAAACTATTGCGCAAGTGAAACTGGCACACAATCGAAAAGTCATGCAAGAAGTTAATAAATATGCAAGAGATGAGCTCGGTTCAGATTCTTCACTATGAATTTCCATGTTTATCATTGGTCACTAAAGATACATGATATAAAATTCACGCCAGTTAAGGTCCTGTCACATCTTAATAACCTACACACACATTCCGGTCAAGGTCCGTATGATATTATTATTCAATTATAGTCTAGTCAACCACGAATCCGGTCAAGGTAGCTATCGACTATTCTAGTGTCACTCCTATCATTCACAGTCACGTACTTCTGATAGTTTAACTATAGATAACAGATTCTACAACTAAGTCTGCGGTGCAAGGCTTCGCTTAATTGTTTAACCTAATTATCATGCAATTGAGCTCGGAATATAAACTTATCATGCAATCAAGAACAAAACCTCAAGACATGTAATTCATAGATCCGAATCCAAACCGAATTCAGTAAGTTAGCTACTCATACTGAATGTATACATCTCAAACACAAATAATGAACAACTATAATGATAAAACGAATCTGAGTGACGCGTCGGCAGCTTGCGCTCACAGCTAAGTCAGAATTCCGCACTGAGCCGTTTGGTCCCCTCTGTGCGCATCTATGTACATCTCCTGTGATTTCCATGAAGCTTTGTATTTATAGTCTTGCCTCCTAGGGTTTCCACGAATTATTAGGCAAGAAAATCTGTAGGAAATCATCTTTATCTCTAAAAATCAGCTTTGGGAATATTTGATCTCCAAAAACCGAACTTAGAAATATTCTTTGCGCATAATGACATCATTATTCCGGATATTTCGCTGTTTGCCGACGTCATCATTTTGCTCTGCTGTGCGCGACCCACACTCGCGCGCCATAGTGCTCGCGCGCTAGTGGTCTTTTGCTCTTGTTGTCACATTGTTGTCTTTTGCTTCGAGATTCAGCCTTCTTGTTGCAATTTTGTTCTAACTCTTCTTTTAAACCTGAGATACAAAACTACACCAAAAGCGTAATCTTATACTAAATATGTTAGAATCTAAGCAGTGTAAAGGACTTAAAGTAGCATACAAAAGTGCTCTATCAAATCCCCCACACTTACTCTTGTTCGTCCCTGAACAATCCGGCTTCCTTACCTCTTGTGTAATGTACGCGTGAATGTTGGACTTACTGCGCCACACGTCTGCGCCACTCACAACCTGCGCAACTGTGACTATACAACACAAAACTGATTTAAGTAACTAATTCAAACTTTGTTGTACCTCTCTTGTGGAATGCATATCAATTCGGATGATTGGGAGATAGTCCTCTTTAAGCACCGGTCACCGAATTCTTCTTGATTTGCGATTGCATGGTTATTCGTATTCGCTTTCCTGTACGTGATTGATTCGCGTCTTAGGGTTTCTGAGCTTACGTCTTTGACGCTTCATTTTTGTTTCTCGGACAGTTGATAACTTTTTTGCAAAATTTTCTTCTTTTCATTGTTTCGGCCTTTTGAGCTTTAACTTTGAATTGAATACTTCTTTTTCTGGTCCGGATCTTAATTCTTCCCTAGAACGGTTTCCAATCATGGCCTTCGGATAGCAGCTATGGAACCACGCCCCGCTCTCGCTTCTGCCAGTCGCGCGCAAGTCAGGCCACGCGTTTGCAACCGCGCGCCCCTTCCTGAGCAACTAACTTCAGCGAAGACGGTCTGTTTTCCCGTCTCGTCACGCCATTAGGGTTTCGCCTTTGGCATCTGCGTGACTGAGCTTGCTCTCTATCCTTTGACCGCGAAGTACCAACCTCCACGAATACTCATAACCATACAACCGATCCTCAAGATCGTTCGATCGACTGCTTCTCTAGGACGTTTCTATCAGCTCCACATCCCTCTTTATTCCACTCAAGAGATACACAAAATTCGAAAAAATTAACAAAAATTCAGAATATGTCATATATGCACAAATTACCACAGGTGCGCGAGTAACGCACACAGGTTGCGCACGCCAGTGTAACTCGCGCAATTACCTCATAAGATGTCACATTCAGTTTATCTAAACTAAGAAAAATGAAAAATTTAACCTAAACTACTCCTAAGATAGATGTACTACTACCCCCCACACTTAAACAAAAACGTGACCTCACGTTATGCACAAGTAGTAAAGAAGGCAATAGTAATGCATGCACATATAGCAATTTGCACCGATCACAATTCAGAATATAGTCTCCCACTGAAATAAGTCAAAACACCGATAAAATTAAAACACCGTTTAAAACATAATAATAAACCAAAACACAAGTGTTTTATGCAAACAGTTCAAACATCCACCGAAGTATTCATTACACCAATCACAAAGATATTTAAAAAGAAGACGAGGAGAATGATCGGGTAAGCTCTTCAATCGAGTCGACATCCTAGAGTGCATACTCCTCTGGGATCGGGTCCCCCGCACGCCATCCTCTGGGTGACGTCAAGTCCTGGTTTGCACCCTGTGGTGCTCCATATTCCATCACACGCTGGGCGTTGAACCCCAGCGTTCATCAATTTGCACTTGAGCGCCACTGCCTTTTGCACTGGACTCAGCTTGCGCACGCTCGGATCTGCGCCTGCTCCTTCTGGGCACCACTTTCTCTTGTGCCACAACCTCAGCCGCAGCCCTAACATTCTCCAACCCGGGCCTGTAGCTCCAATACGCGGTACCATACGCACGACCCTTAATTCCTTTGTAGAGACGCATCTTCTGGCGCGTCAGAAATTCAACCCGTACTATCGTGTGTTCCTCCAGCCAAGGCTCCATGTGTAGCGCACGCAGGAAGTGCATGATCAGTCCTCCGCAGAGCAGCGGGCCCTTCATGTTCGCCGCTTCCCAATAGCTGGTGAGCAGGCGCGTGTAGCGCACCTTCTTCCCGTAGTAGAGACCCTTGAGGATCTCCATATCCATAAGCCCCGGGCAGTGCGATCCATTGTAACGCCCAGAATCGAGTGAGGAATGAGCCTCTGAAGATAGAACATCTTTGGGTCAAGCAGTTCAATGCCGAGGCTCCTTCCTCCAGCGTACGGCTTGCTGCCGTCCGTCCAATCATCCCAGGCTTCCTGGTTCGTGTGCTCATCAACCTGTGCACCCGGCATCCTGTCCTAGCCCATAACTGTGCCAAATTGGGATGGCGCGGCCACATAGTACACGCCCCTGTGGCGGTACCGAATCCTATCAGCAAGTCTCTCGTACGATGCGAGGAACTCGAGTGTATCCTCCACGTCTGTGTTTGAGGACAACTCCATGAACGACGCCCATCCGATTGCGGCGAACGCCGCATGCACTTCCTCATACAGTCCCATCTCCCGAAGGAACTCTTCATCAACAAACACCGTAGGTAACACCTCACACCTACTGTACATACGGTACTTGATCTCGAAATCTAGTTTGTCAGACTGATCCACACAGATAGACATTGTACGTAGCAATTAACAAACCCAAAAAATCTCAAACTGGCGCGCGTGTCTTGTCAAAATCTCAAACTGGCGCGCGAGTACTACGCAGATCTGGATCTAGAACTTCTACTGCAAAATTGAACCGCTAAAACTTCTCCAAATCAACTGAAATTTTGATAGTAGAGTACCTTTGTTGAGATCTACGTTCAGACCTAAAATTGTCTGAATCTGGGCTGAGCGACGGCGCGTGCGTGCGGCGGCGGTCGACGGCTGTCGGTGGTGGTGGTGGAGGCTTTGGGTTCTTGTGTTTTAGTGAGATAAGTTGAAAATGAAAAGTGACACACAATGAACCCCACATCACATATTTATAGTGCAAAAAGCCAAATGCATGCATGGCCCAAAACTACATGGGCCCGTAACTAAACTAAACCTAAGACTAAAACTAAGCAAAAATTAAACTCACACAAAACACGATAATAATAACTAAGTTAAGTTTGTCGGAGTACCTTTCGACGATTGCTTTGTTTAACGTCGTTAGCTCGACGCAATTGTGCACTCATGACGCACGGATCTGCTCCCCCACACTTGAACTTTTGCGTACTTCCGTATTGTCATCTTTTCTGCATGGCAAAAATTCAAGTGAGTTAGTATCATTAAATAAAACGTAATTAATATGATCGGAGGGTAAGGAAATAAAAAACGCAAAGTCTCGCGTGTTAGTCCTCTCAGATGCGCCAGACTGTGCGCAGGCTAACTCTCGCGCGTCCTTGGGTTGAGCAGCTCTATTCTGTAGTACCTCCTGCGTACCTTCTCCGCATTCCTGTGCTGGTCCCAAGTATCATACTTTTCACGACCTCGCTCTCTGTTCCTTTATCAGGTGGCTTAGTCTTCATGTTGTTCTGGCGCGCCACAGGTATCATCTTCTGGTTGGCGCGCAACATCTTAGAGTGCGTCGGTCTAGGTGTGGTAGTTTTGTCTCTACCACTGGCTCGTCTGCTAATCTGATTCAGTTTATGACATCTAATCTGAGTTTGCGTTTCTTATCTTGTAATGTCACGAATTATTAGGCAAGAAAATCTGTAGGAAATCATCTTTATCTCTAAAAATCAGCTTTGGGAATATTTGATCACCAAAAACCGAACTTAGAAATATTCTTTGCGTGTGATGACGTCATCATTCCGGCTATTTCGCTGTTTGCTAATCGCCATCATTTTGCTCTGATGTGTGCGACCCACACTCGCACGCCATACTGCTCGCGCGCTAATGGTCTTTTGCTCTTGTTGTCACGTTGTTGTCTTTTGCTCCGAGATTCAGCCTTCTTGTTGCAATTTTGTTCTAACTCTTCTTTTAAACATGAGATACAAAACTACACCAAAAGCATAATCTTATACTTAAATATGTTAGAATCTAAGCAGTGTAAAGGGCTTAAAGTAGCATACAAAAGTGCTCTATCAATGCACGGCCAATAAAATCCCGAATCTAATATTTTCATACTGGTTTGTTTAGGGCCAAAGTGCCCACCACATGCATGTTCATGGCAGAATGCTAGAACCGATTCTATTTCATGGTCTGGGATGCATCGTCTAAGTATCTGGTCAGGACCTATTCTAAACAAGTACGGGTCATCCCATAAGTACATTCTAGCATCATGTTTTAATCGTAGCCTTTGCGGTTTATTAAAGGTAGGGGAAACGTACCAGTGACCAGATAGTTCACAATGTGAACATACCATGGTACCTTACCCTGTAATGTCATTATGTGCTCGTCCGGAAAGGTCTCAGTGATGACTCCTTGATCCTTTTCCTTGACTATTCGACTCAAGTGGTCTGCTACCGTGTTGTCCGATTCCTTTTTGTCCTTAATTTCTATGTAAAGCAATAACCAACGCATGAGTCTCGGTTTAGTTTCTTTCTTGGACATCAAATATCTCAGTGCTGCGTGATTTGTGAATATGATGACTTTGGCCCCTAATATGTATGCACTGAATTTTTCTAGGGCAAAAATAATGGCTAGCAGCTCCTTCTCAGTGGTAGTATAATTCCGTTGCGCGGGGTCCAGTGTGCGCGATGTGTAGTGATCGCGTGAGGCTTTTTATCCTTGCTCAGCCCAAGTACCGCGCCAACGACATAGTCGCTTGCATCACACATCAGTTCAAGTACTGGCGCGCTAGTCAGTGTGTGTTTCAGTGCGTCAAACGCTGCGCGACAGGCATCTGTGAAATCAAACACTGCATCCTTTTGCAGGAGGTTAGACAACGTAGTTGATATTTTAGAAAAGTCCTGAATGAAACGTCTATAAAATCCAGCGTGCCCTAAAAAGATTTAATCTCTCTAACATTAGTAGGGTACGGCAAGCTAGTAATAAGATCGATTTTTGCCTTGTCTACCTTTAATCCTTCCCTCGAGACAATATGGCCGAGTACCACTCCATGCGTGACCATGAAGTGACACTTTTCATAATTAAGGACCAGGTTTTTAGACATGCAGCGTTTCAAGACTTTATCTAAATTATCTAAACATGCATCAAATGTGTCACCATGCACTGTAAAATCGTCCATAAATACTTCAATGCATGATCCCAACATGTCCGAGAATATACTCATTACTAACCTTTGGAACGTACCTGCGCGTTACATAATCCAAAAGACATGCGCCGAAAGCAAACGTACCGAAAGGGCATGTGAATGTTGTCTTTTCTTGGTCCTCCGCAGCTATGGGAATTTGATTATACCCTGAAAATCCATCCAAGAAACAGTAATGGGGTTTACCTGCCAATCGGTCAAGCATCTGATCTATAAACGGCAGAGGGAAGTGGTCCTTGCGCGTGACTGCATTTAGCTTCCGGTAGTCTATGCACATGCGCCATCCAGTCTGTATTCTCTTCGGCACCAGTTCTCCTGCTGCGTTTTCCTCTACTGTGATTCCACCTTTCTTTGGGACAACATGGATTGGGCTTACCCACTTACTATCGGAGATCGGATAAATGATTCCAGCGTCGAGCAGTTTGATGATCTCTTTCTGCACCACTTCCATCATGATAGGGTTAAGTCTATGCTGGGCATCTCTGCACGGCTTAGCTCCTTCTTCAAAAAGAATTCGATGCATGCACACGTCCGGACTGATCCCGCGCAACTCATCCAACGTCCATCCAATCACGCGCCTGTTCTTGCACAAGACTTCTACCAGACGCGCTTCTTGCTCAGGTTCCAACTGGTTCTTTATAATTACTGGTTTTAGTCTCATTATCGCCCAAAAACACATACTTCAGGTGCTCAGGGAGTTGCTTCAGTGTAATCTTTGGTTCCTATCTGTTATGAGAGACAGCCAAGTCAGCAGCACATAATTCAATACCAGAAGTAGGATACCTCGTGTCATCGGATGAACTACTAGTGTTATCTGCGATTCTGTCAGCTACTTCTCCGATGCGTCTAACAGTGCGCGAGTTTGATGGCGCGTATGCTCATCTTCCACTACTTCATCAATGATACTTCCATTGATAGGGTTCCCTTCCAAACATCAATTCTTGTCCACGCGGTCATTAGGAATGGTCGGCCAAGCAATACTTTTGCGGTGTCGGCGGAGACGTTTCCTTCCATCTGTAACACATAGAAATCTGCCGGGAACACCAATTCTCCCACTCTTACCACCACATCCTCGACCATGCCCACTTGTTGCTGGCATGATCTGTCTGCTAATTGGATTGTCAACCCTGCAGGCTTAAGTGGTCCAAGACGCAAAGATGTGTATAGAGAGTGAGGTAAAACATTTATAGAAGCGCCTAAGTCTACCATGCAATTGTCTACTAAAGAGTTGCCGATTGTGCATGGTATAGTAAACGTACCTGGATCTCGGCATTTGGGTGGTACCTTGTGTTGCACTATTGCTGAGGCATTTGCGTTAAGCTGCACTTGCTCTCTATTCCTCCCTTCCTCCTTTTGTTCGTGCATAGATCCTTGAGAAACTTTGCGTACCGCGGAATTTGCTTCAATGCATCTATAAGTGGGATGTTGATTTCCACCTTACTAAACAAGTCATATAATTCCGGATCTAGCTTGGTTTTCTTCGGCTTCATGCTCTAGGTGGGGAAAGGAAGTGGTACGTTGCTGCTAGATTGGCTCTCCTTCCCTGCAACATGTGGGTTTGGCTCTGGCGCTGTGTCTGGAATTTGTGCGTGCGTGTTTTTCCTTGCGCGAGTAGCCACTTGCGCGCCGAATGTCTCTTTGCCTGATCTGAGCAACACCGCATTGACACCATTTTGAGTTCTGGCTTTAGCTGCTTTCCTGTTATTTTTAAGCTCGGTCACGGTTGCAGAGATTTGTGTCAACTATTTCTCTTCATTTCTTTCGTACCGTCTCAGCCAACTGACCCACAATGTCTTCTAATGATCTCTTCGCTGCTGGTTATACTCTGCTGGCCCTTCTGCGCGTCTGTGCGGCGGGTTGTAGGAAGCGGCTGGCGCGTAAGGTCGCGCTCCAGTGGGAGCGTTAGGTTGCGCGTGCTGACTAGCTAATCCGAATCTAGGTTGTGCGTAAGGTCTCTGGAGATTCTGCTCGTTCTTCCAACTAAACCCGTTCTCAGCTAATCCGAATCTAGGCTGTCCTTGCCTAGCCTGTCCATCATTCCACCGTCCTATGGCATTCACATCTGCGTGTTCTTTGAATAGGGTGGGGCACGCATCTGTCTGATGATCTATGGCGTGACAGAACTCACACGGTCTAGTATCAGCGCTCTGCTTCATCATCAGTTTCTGCATCATGTCTTTAAGTTCCTCGATCTCACCCGTGACGTCTACTTGATGCAGTGATCTAGCGCGATTGTTCTCCAAAGATACCTGATATCTGACTTGGTCCGCAGTATCTTCTATCAATTTCCATACATACTCCGGGGACATATTTCTCACATTGCCTCCTGCGCAAGCATTCAGCAACCTGAGTTCCATCTCAGTAAGTCCGTTGAGGAAGTTCTCTATAAGTACATGCTGGGGTGTAGCAGTTCGCTTATAGATCCCTGAACCGCTCATAGTATTCTGATAATGATTCCCTGTGCAGCTGCTTTGGTGCGGCTAGCTCCCTTCTTAACGATGACACCTTGGCCGCAGGGTAGAACTTGTCTAGAAACTTTTCTTGCAATTCGGGCCATGTCCTGATAGATCCCGGTGCTAGCCCCATCTACCATTGTCTTGCGGAATCACATAATGAGAAGGGGAATGCTCTTAGCTTCAGCAATTCAGGATCCTCGTTCCCATTCCTCATATTCTCACATATAGCCGCGAACTCTCTAACATGCTTAACCGGATTCTCACTAGCCATACCATGGAACTTTGGTATGTAGTGAACAAGCTGGGTCCTCAACTCAAAATGACCATCCGGGGGCAGCACGATGCACCAAGGTTGATTGACTGCCTGAGAAGCAGACATCTCCTTAATGGTGCGTCGCGCCACTGGTTACGCAGGTACGCGCGCGACAGGTGGTGGCGCGCGTACATCCATGTTGTGATGCAGCTGGTTGTCGTTCCTCGATATTTCAGCATCCATTCTAAACTCTAGGTCTCTGCGTACTTCTCTTCTGATTGCCTCGAGTTCAGCTGGGTTTAGTCGAGCAAAGATGTTCTCGGCGTTGCGCGCTGGCGCGTTTGGAGTCTCTAGCTTCCATACAAAGACAAAAACAATAGCTAAATTAAACGTAACTAATTTTTTTGGATTATTTTATATAAGAAAACATAAAGTAAATAACAACTAAATACAAAAAGGAAAAGAAAAGAAAACTTCTCTAGCGCGTTCCCCGGCGACGGCGCCAAAATTTGACGAGCACGTCGTTGAGTGCTGCAAATTTGTCCCGACTCTCCTACTAGTATAGTATTGGCAAGTTGAGGTCGAATCCATAGGGAATGGTGAGAAGTTTTCTTTTGATCTACAACCTAAGATTGGGATTGTGTGAGTAAAACAAGTAAAAGAAAGAAAATAGGAGCATAAATCCTACTGGCGCACGGAATTAATACAAGTGTAAAATATGAATAAGAGATGAGCTTAGCTTAGACTTATCACTATGAACTTCTATGTTTATCACGGGTTTTCTAAGGATCTATGACTGATTGTTCACACAAGCTAAGGTCCGGTAAAGGCTTAATAACTTACACATATATTCCGGTAAAGGTTAGTATGATATTACTACCCAACCTAGTCTAATTAACCACGAATCCGGTAAAGGTAGTGATTAACTATTCTAGTGCTACTCCTATCATTCACTGTAACCTACCTCTGATAGTTTAACGTTAGATAATAGAGTCTATAATTAGGTTTGCGGGTAAAGGCTTCGCCTAACTATCTAAACTAGTTAGCATGCAAATATGCTCGCAGTAAAAGTACTAAACAGGTCATGCATTAAGAATAAAACCTCAAAACATATTATTCTTAGATTCAAGTCTAAACTAAAGTCAGAAAGTTAGCTAGACATGATGAACATATTCATCTCAATATCTATATGAAAACATCAAGTAAAAACACTATAGCCTAGTGCGCGCATCTCAATCTTGCCCCGACAGTTATGCGATCCTTCTTCAATTATCCTCTAAATTGCCTCTAACTGCGCCTCTATGTACATCTATCTGGAATTTCCTAGTAGCTGAGTATTTATACTCTTGCCTTCTAGGGGTTCCACAAATAATCAGGCAAGAGAATATATCCTTATCTTCAAAAAATCAGCTTGGAAATATCTTTATCTCTAAATTTTGTTGTCTTTTGTTCCGAGATTCAGCCTTCTTGTTGCACTTTTGTTCTAACTCTTTCAATCAACCTGAGATACAAAACTACGCCAAAAGCGTAATCTTATACTAAATAGCAGTGTAAAGGACCTAAAACAGCATACAAAAGTGCTCTATCACCTACTGTCTTTGTGGATGAAGAGTTCCTCCGTGAGATGGGACTCTATGAGGAGGTGCACGCGGCATTTGCCCAACTAGTTGGGCATCGTTCATGGAATTGTACTCAAACACGGACGTGGAGGACGTGTACGAGTTCCTTGCATCTTACGAGGGACTCGCGAAAGGATCAGGTACCGCCACAGGGGCGTGTATTATGAGCCCACGCCATCCCAATTCGGCACGGTCATGGGTTTTGAAAGGATCCCCGGCGCAACAGTTGATGACCACATGTACCAGGAGGCCTGGGATGACTGGACTGACGTGAGCAAGGCTTATGCCGGTGGTTGGAGTTTGGGGACCGAGTTTTTGGACCCAAAGATGTTCTACCTTCGAAGGCTCGTCTCCCATTCCATACTCGAGCGTTACAATCAACGCTCGGGACTGATGGACATGGAGATCCTGTGAGCATGAAGGGTCCGCACGCACTTCTTGCATGCTCTGCACATGGAGCCTTGGTTGGACGAGCACACCGTGGTACGGGCTGAGTTTCTGACGCGCCAGAAGATGCGCTTATACAAAGGGATCAGGGTTCGCGCGGATGGAACCGCGTATTGGAGCTACAGGCCCGGTTTAGAGAACGCCATGGGTGCGCCAGAGGTTGTTGCGCCAGAGCCAGTCGCGCCCAGAAGGAGCAGGCGCAAGTCCGAGCGTGCGCGAGTAGAGTCCAGTGCGCAAGGTAGTGGCGCACAAATTCAGATTGTTGAAAGCTGGGTGTTCAACGCCCAGCGGGTGATGGAGTACATGGCGCCACAGAGGAGTATGCGCTGCAGAGCGAAGATCCGATTGAAGAACTCTCCCGGTCGTTTTCAACATCTTCTTTCTAAATGTTTTGTAATCGATGTGTGAACTTTTGCGGTGGTTGAACTTATCTGTTTAAAAACACATGTATTATAAATCGGCGTTATGTTTTGAACTGTGTTTTATTAGGTGTTTTGAATTATATTGGTGACAACTATATTCTGAATGATGTTTACCCATGTTTATAATCGGTGCAAAATTTTTATATGCATGCTTGCTACTGCCTTCTTTACTACTTGTGCATGACGTGAGGACACGTTTTTGTTTAAGTGTGGGGGGGTAGTACATCTATCTTAGGAGTAGGTTAGTTTAAATTTTTCGTTTCGTTTTTTTAAGTCTAGACTAGTTGAATGTAAAATCTCAAGAGGTAATTGTGCGCGACAAACAGTGGCGTGCGCGACCTGTGCACGTTACTCGTGCATCTGCGTAATTTGTGCATATATGACATATTATGATTTTCTGTTAATTTTTTTTTCAAATTTTGTCTGTTCTCTTGAGTGGAATAAAGATGGATGTGGAGCTGATAGAAACGTCCTAGAAAAGCAGTCGATCGAACCAAACCTGAGGAGCGGTTGTATGGTTATGAGTAATCGTGGAGGTTGGTACTTTGCGGTCAAAGGATAAAAGAGCAAGCTCAATCACGCAGGTGCCGAAGGTGAAACCCTAATGGCGCATGGTTGCAAATGTGTGGCCTAACTTGTGCGCAACTTATCAGAAGCGAGAGCGGGGCATGGTTCCATAGTTGTTATTTGAAGGCCATGATTGGAAACCGTTCTAGGGAAGAATTAAGATCCGAACCAGAAAATATTCAATTCAAAGTTAAAGCTCAAAAGCCCGAAACAATGAAAAGAAGAAATTGTGCAACCAAAGAGTGTACCAAACTGTCCGAGAAACAAATAGTGAAGCGTCAAAGACGTAAGCTCAAAGCCCTAAGGACGCGAATCAATCACGTACCAGAAAAAGCGAACACGAATAACCATACAATCGCAAGTCAAGAAGAATTCGGTGATCGGTGGTTAAAGAGGGCTATCTCCCAATCATCTGAATTGGAATGCATTCCACAAGAGAGGTAAAACGAAGTTTGAATTAATTGCTTAAATCAGTTTTGTGTTGTATAGTCACAGTTGCGCAGGTTCCCTGAGTGGCGCAGACCAGGTAGAGCAAAATGATGACGCCTGCAATCAGCAAAATATCCAGAGCGATGACATCATCACACGCAAAGAATATTTCTAAGTTCGGTTTGTTCGAGATTAAGATATTCCCAAAGCTGATTTTTAGAGATAAAGATGATTTCCAACAGATTTTCTTGCCTAACTATTCGTGGAAACCCTAGGATGCAAGAGTATAAATACAAAGCTTCAAGGAAATTACAATGAGGCGCAGAGAGAGGCGACTTGGAGTAGATTGGAAGACAAGATTGCAGAACTGCCGGCGCAAGGCTGAGACGCGCACGGACGACGCGCGCGTCAGGCTATAGTGTCTTTACTTGTTGTTTCATATAGATATTGAGATGAATATGTTCGGCATGTATACCTAACTTTTTGAATTCAGTTTAGACCTTAATCTATGAATAATATGTTTTGACGTTTTATTCTTAATGCATGACCTGTTTAGTATTATTACTCCGAGCATACTTGCATGATAACTAGTTTAGATAGTTAGGCGAAGCCTTTACCCGCAGACCAAATTATGGACTCTAATATCTAATGTTAAACTATAAGAGGTACGTTACAGTGAATGATAGGAGTAGCACTAGAATAGTTAATCACTACCTTTACCGGATTCGTGGTTAATTTGACTAGGTTGGGTAGTAATATCATATAGACCTTTACCGGAATATATGTGTAAGTTATTAAGCCTTTACCGGACCTTAGCTTGCGTGAACAATAAGTCATAGATCCTTAAAAACCCATGATAAACATAGAAGTTCATAGTGATAATTCTAAGCTGAGCTCATCTCTCATTTATAGTTTACACTCGTATTGTATTCTGTGCGCCAGGAGTACTCGCGCTCTTGTTTTCTTTCTTTTACTTGTTTTACTCACACAACCCCAATCTTAGTTTGTAGATAGAAGATGACTTCTCGCCGTTCCCTCTGGATTCGACCCCTGACTTACCTAGACTATACTAAGGAGGAGAGGGACAAATTTGCAGCACTCAACGACGTGCTCGTCATTAATGAGTAAGCAATGTAAAGGAATCCCTAGAAAACCCTGTTAAACCATCAAAGTGCCTCGAAACCGTGAATTTGTATCAGTATTTCGATTTGTCACGCATTCTTGTACTTTTTAACATACTCGAAATCTCATTAAACGCATTCAAATCAATGTTGCTTACTTTGAAAGGCTTAGCTTAATGAGTAAGCAATGTAAAGGAATTCCTAAAAAACCCTGTTAAACTATCAAAGTGCCTCAAAACCGTGAGTTTGTATCAGTATTTGGGTTAGTCACGTATTCTTGTACACTTTAACATACTCGGAATCTCATTAAACGCATTCAATCAATGTTGTTCACTTCAAAAGACTTTGCTTAATGAGTAAGCAATGTAAAGAAATTCCTATAAAACCTTGTTCAACTATCAAAGTGACTGGAAACCGTGAATTTGTATCAGTATTTGGGTTGGTCACGCATTCTTGTACTCCTTAACATACTCAGAATCTCATTAAACGCATTCAAATCAATGTTGTTTATTTCGAAAGACTTAGCTTAATGAGTAAGCGATGTAAAGGAATTCCTAGAAAACCCCATCTAACTATCAAAGTGCCTGGAAAATGTGAATTTGTATGAGTATTTGGGTTTTTCACGTATTTTTGTACTCTTTAACATACTCGAAATCTCATTAATCACATTCAAATTAATATTGTTTAGTTCGAAAGACTTTGCTTAATGATTAAGCAGTGTAAAGGAATTCCTTCAAAACCCTGTTAAACTAGCAAAGTGACTAGAAACCGTGAATTTGTATGAGTATTTGGGTTTGTCAAGCATTCTTGTACCCTTTAACATACTCGGAATCTCATTCAACGCATTCAAATCAACTTTGTTCACTTCAAAAGACTTTGCTTAATGAGTAAGCAATGTAAAGGAATTCCTAAAAAACCCTGTTAAACTATCAAAGTGACTGGAAACCGTGAATTTGTATCTGTATTTCAGTTTGTCACGCATTCTTGTACTCTTTAACATACTCGAAATCTCATTAAACGCATTCAAATCAATGTTGTTTAGTTCGAAAGACTTAGCTTAATGAGTAAGCGATGTAAAGGAATTCCTAGAAAACCCCATCTAACTATCAAAGTGCCTTGAAACCGTGATTTTTTATGAGTATTTGGGTTTGTCACGCATTTTTGTGTTCTTTAACATACTCAGAAATCTCATTAAACACATTCAAATCAATGTTATTTACTCTGCAAGACTTTGCTTAATGAGTAAGCAATGTAAAGGATTTCCTAGAAAACCTTGTTAAACTATCAAAGTGCCTCGAAACCGTGAATTTGTATCAGTATTTGGGTTTGTCAGGCATTCTTGTACTCTTTAACACACTCGGAATCTCATTAAACGCATTCAAATCAATGTTGTTCACTTCAAAAGACTTTGCTTAATGTGTAAGCAATGGAAAGGAATTCCTATAAAACCTTGTTAATCTATCAAAGTGACTGGAAACCGTGAATTTGTATCAGTATTTCGGTTTGTCACGCATTCTTGTACTCTTTAACATACTCGGAATCTCATTAAACGCATTCAAATCAATGTTGTTTACTTCGAAAGACTTAGCTTAATGAGTAAGCAATGTAAAGGAATTCCTAGAAAACCCTGTTAAACTATCAAAGTGCCTCGAAACCGTGAATTTGTATCAGTATTTGGGTTGGTCACGCATTCTTGTACTCCTTAACATACTCGGAATCTCATTAAACGCATTCAAATCAATGTTGTTTATTTCGAAAGACTTAGCTTAATGAGTAAGCAATCTAAAGGAATTCCTAGAAAACCCCATCTAACTATCAAAGTGCCTGGAAACTGTGAATTTGTATGAGTATTTGGGTTTGTCACGTGACACGCGGGTTTAGGGTGTATTCGTGGAAAACACTTATCCTAGTCACGCATCAAACACATTTATAAATCGAGTGACCTCGAGTCGAACCCAAGAGAAGAGGTGATAGTTAACTAATTGAGAATTACCTAAGTTTGCTTAACATAAAAGGATTAGGGGATGTAGATTAAAGATTGGTTGATTTTAATAACAAGGAAATAAAAGTGATCAAGGACTTCTACTTCACCCCTAGAACATTGGAGAGTTAACACACTCAATTTCCTAGCACAAATCACAACTAGTTTGAATTCTTATGGCTACGCATCATCCTTCCAAGTTCAACTCTCGTTCCATCCTTGGAGATTAGATGACGCGCTAAAAGGCTTCAATTCTCAAGCTCTCGCTCTATTGAATCACATGGAATTCAAGTGCACAACCTCAAGCTCTCGCTCTATTGGAAAGGCACTCAAACTCACACCAAACCTAGCCTATCACCAAGAGGAATTGTCGCTCTCGCGCACAATTACTCTCAAAGCAACATTGATATAGTTACTAACATCCTAGGGTTCAATCGTCATCAAATCATAGGAAGTTAATTCACTTTGACACACTTAGGCATTTCGTCAAACAGTTGGCATGCATCATTATGAACAAGTAACTACAACAATTAAGATTCAACTAAATGTAATTCAAATGCATAGAAAGAGTATACAAACATCATCCAAATCCTAGGGATCCACATGATCCCCAATCACATGAACAACTACTCTAACATGACTACAAATGTAAACAAACTAATCAAATGGAAATGAATAACATGATAAAGAAAGTAAAGGTAGAAATGCTAGGAGATGTTGATCTTCAAGCCTTCATCTTCACTTCATCATCTTTGATCCAAGGACTTCTTTAGATATGAATATTTGAACTTCCAAGGAATCCTCCAAAAATGCTTGAGGAATCTATTTATACTTCGAGCAAAAACTGCCTTTTTGGACTTGCTCGGAGAACAGAATTCTGAGAAGGAATTGCAGATTTTCTGCTCGGGAGAGCAAAATTTCTGCTCGGGGAGAGGAGAACCTGCTGAGTTTTTTTGTATCAAAGTTGACAACTTGCTCGGCCTAGCAAAGTTTACTTGGGAGAGCAGAATTTCAGAGTTAGAAAATTCAGATTGCTTGCTAGGAGGGAAATTCTGCTCGGAGGAGCAAAATTTCTACTCGGGAGAGCAGACCTCTTTGGCTCGTCTTCTGCACTTTAATCCCCATTTTTGCTCTCTTTTTCACTTGATAGCTCCATAGTTATACTTCTTCAATATATCCTAAAATAAGCATAAGAAGTATCAATTCTTTACAAAATAATCGAGAACAAACAAGAATTAAGCGCAAGAAGTGTACAAATACTTGCGAATTTGCACACTTATCAAACACCCCACACTTAATCCTTGTTCGTCCCGAACAAGTAAGCGCATATAAGATGAAGTATAAATTCTCAAAATATATGGAAGTGTCAATGAGCTAGCATTTCATAAGGATGTGAAGATCATGCAACAATCATCCTAGCATTCTAACCCTAAATCCTAAGGAAAGAAAATGCAAGTTAAACTACTCCTAACTCTCTTTCGTAGGCATCACGGATGCATTTAGCGTATGCATCAAGCCTTTAAACCCCTAGGCTGCCCTAGTGGACGAGTTATAGTCTCGTGAGAGTTTTCCAAGAGGGGGTACTCACAAATCCCGTTCGCAATCATCCATTAAACAATGCATACCAGTCAAGTGTTTGCTAAGTAAGAGTTTGGTCATTTCAATGTTCAAAAATATATGGAAGCGCGCATTTTACTCATATCACACAATTGATCAAGAATCATGTCATTCTTCACGTGCAAACATTCTAAGCCTTGACATCTTAACTAGCAATCACCAAATTCACCGTTTTACTACATTTCAATGCATAAATCATGAAGAGGAGAGTTTAGCACACACAATGGATCATCTAGTCAATCACTTATGCTTGCAAGGGCAAGTCCATAAGCTCATGACTTAAACTCATTCTCAAGTTTTAGGTTAAACACCATAATCCATAAGAGAAGAGGAGTTTAGACGATCAAAATGATGAATCATGCATAGAATTCTTACTTGCTTATGCATATAATGCAAAAGATCATCCTTTAATCCAATCAATCACGCAAATGCATAGACAAAACTTGCAAACATGCTAAAAATGCAAGAAAGGCATAAAGTCAAGAGTTAGTGGGAATTACATTCTAGCTTCTCTTTTATTTTATTTTTCAAAATAATTTTTTTGCTATTCAAGTACTTTCGAGGGGGAAATTACCTTCCTAACCCCCGGCACTTGAATAATTTTTTTTGAGTTCATGCAAGCACTTTCGAGGGGGAACTTACCTTCCTAACCCCCGGCACTTGCATAACTATTTCTCTTCTTTTTTTCTTTTCTATTCAGTAAGCTTTTGGTGTCGACCCCACACTTAAAACTTGAAAAATATGTCTAATTAGCAAGAATCAAGCACATAGGCAAGCAAAGTCAATACAAAAGCTATGACATTTAAACCAAAGTCACCTAATAGCAAGCAAGAAACTCTATGATACTTCATGCTTTTTTTTTGTATATATTACCTAATTCTCCTTATTCATTATGCAATGAAAGAGCATGTTAATATCAAATGATTCAAGCTAGTGTAGATGTCAATTCATAAGAATGATGCAATAGTTAAGAACTTCAATCATCTTAAATCATTATGATCAACAAGAAAACTTCACAAACCACAATCACAAGTAATTTCAAAAATGTATTCTTAAACTTAGCAAACATATTTTCAAGTTATCTTCAAAAATATAGGATGAAAGTGATATGTAAAGCAAGTGTTAGTGCTCAAAAGTGATCAATGATTGATAGAATGAGGCATTTAAAGTATGAATGCATGCAGACTACCCACCCCACACTTAAAATTTGTTTAGTCCTAAACATTCAAATAAAAGCATAAGAGAAGGGTAAAGAAACTTCTCTCGCGTGAAGGAAGACTAGTATGCTCCTCATCATTTGCTCCATACGTTTTCCCCTTAAGTATGCTTGTCTTTGGCATAATCCTAAACTCACAAAGATGTCAAGATAGTGAAATAAAGGTGAGTTTATGAGACAATCATAAAACAAGTTCAAGCCAAGCACACGTAATGAGATATGAAGCTATTCAACTTAAACATCAAAGATGACATTAAGCATAAAGTTTGAATAACTTCAAAGGAAGCACACGAAAGAGTAACAAGTTCAACTCACAAAATGTTACTAAGTCGTTACAAACAAGAGTTAAGCAAGCAAGTAATAATCGTAGTGCACTTCCTACTCATTATCCTCATCATAATCATCGCCATCCTCTTCCTCATTATCTTCTTCTTCTTCTTCTTCTTCTTCTTCTTCTTCTTCTTCTTCTTCCTCATTTGGTACGTTTTGAGGGTTAGGTTGAGGATTGAGTGAAATAGGACTTAGGAAGGTTTTGGGGAAGGAGGAGGTCGAAAATTGGGAGAGGAGTGGAATGGGGTGAATTTTCGAGTAGCTCGGCCGAGTAGATTTTTACCCTATAATTTTGCTCGGCCGAGGTGAATATTAGCCTTCCAATTTGGTCTTCTCTTGCCGAGCAAAATGACATTGAGTGAGGTGGGGAGGTTTCCTCGGCCGAGTAGAATTATCCTCGGCCCGAGCAAAAGAACCTGACTCTGGTTGTATCAAATATGCCACTCTCCTCGGGCAGAGTAAATTTTGCTCGGTAGAGTAGATTTTTATCCTAAGCAAATTTTTTCAAGTCCATCGGCCAAGAGATAAAGTGCTCGGGAGAGCAAAATCCCGGAGATAGAAAAATTTCATGCCTCAAAATGAAATTTCAGAAAAATTTTAAGTCCTAGGCAAGTTAAAACATTCTACACCTTAGGCAAAATTTCACCCCACACTTAGCCCAAACCATATGCACAAGAAATTACACAAGCTAAGTGAACATCCACTCAAACAAGAAATCGAACCTATCAACCTATGGGCTAGCACAATCACACATTCAAGCAATCATCAATCATTTAAGCAAACCAAAAGTAGAGAGCATTACACTTACTAGCCTAGTTTAACGTCTTGGCTAAGACGTAGCCGAAGCCTTTCCATAAGAAACAAAATTAGGAAGTCCTTTGCTAGGATCCCTTCCTAAGTGGTGCAAGATAATGCTCAAGGACTCCTCACATCTTTGTAAGGAGTAAGTGATGGGTCACCACGCTTTGGAATTTGCATTGATTACGCCGACTTCCCACTAATCTTTTCTTTTGTTGGAGGCTTTGGTTTTTGAGTCTTTCCAATATTAGCATTGCCTCCAACTATACCATCCTTCACCTTAGACAATTCTTTTGTCTTCTTAGCTCTTCTTCTAGCTCTTGGACTCTTACGCTTTCTTCTTTTTCTTCGCCTTTTTCTTCTTTTCTTTGAGATGGTTTCTACCTTAAGTATAGGCAATATATCATCCTTTCTCTCTTCTTCCCTTTCAAAGTATATTACTTGAGGCTTAAAGAAGTCCGTAGGTAAATCAACTTCGCACACTTCAAGCTTAGGAAGAGGTAGCTTCTTCTCCTTATCCGGATTTTGCTCAATTGACTTCTTTATTTGTGTAGGAACCTCTTCCTCTTCTTCCAAAAGTGGCATGACTTCTTGTAGTGCTTTTTGAGGTTCCTTTACAACCTTTGAAGGTTGTTCTTGTTGAGGATCACTAAGATCTTGGTTCATGAAGTTAAGGGATTTACAAATTTCCACTTGTTCTTGTGTAGGGTTTAGGGCTTGTTGTGCTAGTTGTCTTTCGAGCTCCAAGGTATACTCATATAATTCATCGAATCTTTTCTCCATCTTTTCGAACATGAGTAAATTATCCTTTTGGAATTGAGCTTGGTTTGCCACCATTTGCTCCAATAATGCACGAAGAGCAGTTTCTTCTTGGCTTCGACTTTGTTGAGATTGTGGTGGTACTTCTTCGATGTAATCATAAGGTGAATAGGGTGGATGGTAATCCTCGTACTCTTCATGGGAGTTTGTGTTCCTATAGGCATTGAATTCCATTTCAGGAACATATTCATCTTCTTCGTATCCCATGTAGCCCATATCTTCATTATAGTTTCTATAATCATTCCTTTGATCATATGGACAAGAGTATTCATCATGGCCAAAGTTATGGCAAATTTCACATTCCCTATGTGAATTCCAGATGTTTTAGTAGGGGAATGGTGTAAGGTCTCAAGCAAATGAAGGCGATTGAGGGAGATGGGTGATGGTTGATGCAAGAACTTGCTTTCATACTTTCCTTGCTCTACGTCTCGCCGACTTTCAATCCACCTATCAAGCAATCAAAGGAAAGCAAGGTAGGTAGAGAATATCCCAAAGGAAGCAAGTAATAACACTCAAACAAGAAAATACAACAACTAAAAAGAAAATAGAGTGAAACAAGCAAACAAAAGTAAAACTAAACTAGAAAACTATCTAAGAACTCTTCCCCGGCAACGGCGCCATTTTGACGCGTAGTTTTAGGGTAGTATTATGGGAAACACTTATCCTAGTCACGCATCAAACACATTTATAAATCGAGTGACCTCGAGTCGAACCCAAGAGTAGAGGTGATAGTTAACTAATTGAGAATTACCTAAGTTTGCTTAACATAAAAGGATTAGGGGATGTAGATTAAAGATTGGTTGATTTTAATAACAAGGAAATAAAAGTGATCAAGGACTTCTACTTCACCCCTAGAACATTGGAGAGTTAACACACTCAATTTCCTAGCACAAATCACAAGTAGTTTGAATTCTTATGGCTACGCATCATCCTTCCAAGTTCAACTCTCGTTCCATCCTTGGAGATTAGATGACGCGCTAAAAGGCTTCAATTCTCAAGCTCTCGCTCTGTTGAATCACATGGAATTCAAGTGCACAACCTCAAGCTCTCGCTCTATTGGAAAGGCACTCAAACTCACACCAAACCTAGCCTATCACCAAGAGGAATTGTCGCTCTCGCACACAATTTACTCTCAAAGCAACATTGATATAGTTACTAACATCCTAGGGTTCAATCGTCATCAAATCATAGGAAGTTAATTCACTTTGACACACTTAGGCATTTCGTCAAACAGTTGGCATGCATCATTATGAACAAGTAACTACAACAATTAAGATTCAACTAAAATGTAATTCAAATGCATAGAAAGAGTAAACAAACATCATCCAAATCCTAGGGGATCCACATGATCCCCAATCACATGAACAACTATTCTAACATGACTACAAATGTAAACAAACTAATCAAATGGAAATGAATAACATGATAAAGAAAGTAAAGGTAGAAATGCTTAGGAGATGTTGATCTTCAAGCCTTCATCTTCACTTCATCATCTTTGATCCAAGGACTTCTTTAGATGTATGAATATTTGAACTTCCAAGGATCCCTCCAAAAATGCTTGAGGAATCTATTTATACTTCGGAGCAAAAACTGCCTTTTTGGACTTGCTCGGGAGAGCAGAATTCTGAGAGGAATTGCAGATTTTCTGCTCGGGAGAGCAAAATTTCTGCTCGGGGAGAGGAGAACCTGCTGAGTTTTTGTGTATCAAAGTTGACAACTTGCTCGGCCTAGCAAAGTTTACTCGGGAGAGCAGAATTTCAGAGTTAGAAAATTCAGATTGCTTACTAGGAGGGAAATTCTACTCGGAGGAGCAAAATTTCTACTCGGGAGAGCAGACCTCTTTGGCTCGTCTTCTGCACTTTAATCCCCATTTTTGCTCTCTTTTTCACTTGATAGCTCCATAGTTATACTTCTTCAATATATCCTAAAATAAGCATAAGAAGTATCAATTCTTTACAAAATAATCGAGAACAAACAAGAATTAAGCGCAAGAAGTGTACAAATACTTGCGAATTCGCACACTTATCATCACGCATTCTTGTACTCTTTAACATACTCGGATTCTCATTAAACGCATTCAAATCAATGTTGTTGACTTCGAAAGACTTAGCTTAATGAGTAAGCAGTGTAAAGGAATTCCTAGAAAACCCTGTTAAACTATCAAAGTGCCTCGAGATCAGTATTTCGGTTTGTCACACATTCTTTTACTCTTTAACATACTCGGAATCTTATTAAATGCATTCTAATCAATGTTGTTCACTTCAAAAGACTTTGCTTAATGAGTAAGCAACGAAAAGGAATTCCTAGAAAACCCTGTTAAATTATCAAAGTGCCTCAAAATCGTGAATTTGTATCAGTTATTGGTTGGTCACGCATTCTTGTATTCCTTAACATACTCGGAATCTCATTAAACGCATTCAAATCAATGTTGTTTACTTCGAAAGACTTAGCTTAATGAGTAAGCCATGTAAAGGAATTCCAAGAAACCTCTATTAAACTATCAAAGTGCCTTGAAACCGTGAATTTTTATGAGTATTTGGGTTTGTCACGTATTTTTGTACTCTTTAATATACTCAGAATCTCATTAAATCCATTCAAATCAATGTTGTTTACTTCGCAAGACTTTGCTTAATGAGTAAGCAATGTAAAGGAGTTCCTAGAAAACCCTGTTAAACTGTCAAAGTGCCTCGAAACCGTGAATTTGTATCAGTATTTCAATTTGTCACGCATTCTTGTACTCTTTAACATACTCGGAATCTCATTAAACGCATTCAAATCAATGTTGTTTACTTTGAAAGACTTAGCTTAATGAGTAAAGGAATGTAAAGGAATTAGCAATGTAAAGGAATTACTAGAAACCTTCGTTAAACTATCAAAGTGCCTTGAAACCGTGATTTTTTATGAGTATTTGGGTTTTCACGCATTTTTGTACTCTTTAACATACTCAGAATCTCATTAAACGCATTCAAATCAATGTTGTTTACTTCGCAAGACTTTGCTTAATGAGTAAGCAATGTAAAGGAATTCCTAAAAAACCCTGTTAAACTATCAAAGTGCCTCGAAATCGTGAATTTGTATCAGTATTTCGGTTTGTCACGCATTCTTGTACTCTTTAACATTCTCGAAATCTCATTAAATGCATTCAAGTCAATGTTTTTCACTTCAAAAGACTTTGCTTAATGAGTAAGCAATGTAAAGGAATTCCTAGAAAACCCTGTTAAACTATCAAAGTGCCTTGAAACTGTGAATTTGTTCAGTATTTAGGTTTGTCATGCATTTTTGTACTCTTTAACATACTCAGAATCTCATTAAACGCATTCAAATCAATGTTGTTTACTTTGCAAGACTTTGCTTAATGAGTAAGCAATGTAAAGGAATTCCTAGAAAACCCTGTTAAACTATCAAAGTGCCTCGAAACCATGAATTTGTATCAGTATTTCGGTTTGTCATGCCTTCTTGTACTCTTTAACATACTCGAAATCTCATTAAACGCATTCAAATCAATGTTGTTCACTTTAAAAGACTTTGCTTAATAAGTAAGCAATGTAAAGGAATTCATAAAAAGCCCTGTTAAACTATCAAAGTGCCTCGAAACCGTGAATTTGTATCAGTATTTCGATTTGTCACGCATTCTTGTACTCTTTAACATATTCGGAATCTCATTAAACGCATTCAAATCAATGTTGTTCACTTCAATGTAAAGGAATTCCTAGAAAACCCCGTTAAACTATCAAAGTGCCTCGAAACCGTGAATTTGTATCAGTATTTGGGTTGGTCACGCATTCTTGTACTCCTTGACATATTCGAAATCTCATTAAACGCGTTCAAATCAATGTTGTTTATTTTGAAAGACTTAGCTTAATGAGTAAGCAATGTAAAGGAATTCCTAAAAAAACCCCATCTAACTATCATAGTGCCTGGAAACTGTGAATTTTATGAGTATTTGGGTTTTTCACGCGTTTTTGTACTCTTTAACATACTCGGAATCTCATTAAACGCATTCAAATTAATATTGAGTATTTCGAACGACTTTGCTTAATGATTAAGCAGTGTAAAGGAATTCCTTCAAAACCTTGCTAAATTACCAAAGTGACTAGAAACCGTGAATTTGTATGAGTATTTGGGTTTGTCAAGTGATAACGCACAATTGTATGAGTTAAAAAATCATCTAAACCCACTATTTTATGTTTCTTTCATGTATCAAATGCGTCACTTTTGGTATTATTTGATTTTCAGGAAAGAATTCAAAAAGTGCACAAAAACCCTAAAAGTAGCCGTTGGAATCCAAGCTTACGTCCCTGGAATTTCCAGGCGCACGTCTAAGGATTTATCATAAAAGGAAGAGACGTGCGCTTGGGAAAAGGAAGGAGCGTCCGCTTAGAGTACCAGAATTGGTCCGAGAGCTTTCCCCAAGCGTACGCCTACGCTTGAGGAAATGGAAGAAGCGTACGCTTGGATAAAGGAAGAGACGTACGCTTGGATGGCCCCGAGGCTGAATTTATGAACTTCGAAGAACTCAACGGTTTTGGCCAATTTTAGCCAAAACGTTCCAGAATTCTAGGGCACGAAATCCAGAGCTTTGGGGAGGCTATAAAAGGGGATAATCCAATTGAGACAACACCAGATTTCCTACATTCATACACCTCTCAATCATTCCAATTCAATTTTTCAATCAAGGGTTCATCTCCAAGGTGGTGGCTGCTGGAATCTGAAGAGAAGACTTCATCTCATTATCAGTGACAATTTCTTACTTTAATCTCATTGCATTGTTGTTTTCATGAATTATTACATTGTTGTTGCAATCATGAACTTGATGTGTAACTAAATCCATTTCGGTTTGGGGATTTGATTGTGACTAATGCATGAAGTATTTGATTGTGTTCTATCTTGTTGATTATTCCTTGTATGATATTGTTGGTGAAATCTTGTGTACTTAGCGGTAACTTGATTGTCATCATGTTTACACTCTAATTGCATTATATTAGTATAGCCTAGCGGTGCCTAATTGATGTAAGTAGAGTATTGTTATTGACTTAAACCTAGCGGTGGATAGTTGATCAGAACGTGAGTGGAATAATATATGTTTGTCTTTAGCGAGAAAACATTAGATAACATTCTTAGCGGAGTGTGATCTTAAGAACAAAGGTAGAATTGCATGATAGTATGAATTGTAGTCATAGTTGAATCCCCGAACTGAGTTTTATTATATTGTAGTCAACCACAAAATAATCCAATCTCAATAACTTGCATTAGAGAACTTGAATACAACGTGCTTTCTCTTGGGTTCGACCCTTACTTGCTACAACTTGTGAGGAATAAAATTTAATTTGAGGCATCCAACGACGTGCCGTCAAATTTGGCGCCGTTGCCGGGGAAGGCATAAGTGTGTTTAGAGTTCTTAGTGTTTTTCCTTTCATATTTATTTTTTTTTCAGTTTAGTTTTTGTTTTGCATTTTACTGCTTGTCAACATGGCATATGCAGGAAATAACCAATGGAACAATGACCTACACCATTAGAAATCCCCCCTACTATAGTGAACCGGAACGTGAACTGAGGCGAAGAAGAAGAGAAGCAATCGCCCGAAGGAATGCATTAATGGAAGCGCGAGCATACCTAAGAGAACAAGAAGAAATCAATGAGAACAGAGCGCGTGAACAACATAGACAAGAGGCTAGACAGGAGCCCACACTCAAGGAGATGTCCGCACCGGTTATTCGCAACCAACCATGGTGCATTGACCATAATCCGGAAGAGGACAACTTCGAAGTTAAAACAGCGGTAGTCCATCACTTACCAAAGTTTGGTGGATTAGCAGGAGAGATGGCATCAAGACACTTACAAGAATTCAATTGAATTTGTCAGACTATGCGCCCACATAACGCACCTGAGGAAAGGTTTAAACTAAAAGTGTTTCCATTAAGTTTAACTGACCTTGCAAAAAGTTGGTTTTTGTCTTTACCTTCAGGTAGCATACGAACTTGGGAACAAATGCAGCGTAAGTTTCTTGACAAGTATTATCCACCCGCAAAGGCTGCACAACTCAGAAGAGAGCTCCAAACAATCAAACAAGGACCAAATGAAGCTATATACGAATATCTAGAAAGATTCAACGCATTGGAGCAAAGCTGTAGTCACTTGGGTTTGACGGAGAAGCAGTTAGTGGAACATTTGCTGGATGGATTCAGACCGATGGAACGATGGATGCTAGATGCTACGGCTGGTGGCACGGTCTTGGACTTGACAGCAACTCAAGTAAGAGAATTGATTAATGAGGCTGCAGAAAATGCCAGGTTTAGAGAAGAAACAATGAGTAGAGAAGACAATGGCAGATCAAAGGATGTATACAAGGCTGAATCAAGTAACATGGCTAGCGAGTTGAAGGAGCTGAAGGAAATGGTGAAAAGGATAGCCATTGGACAAGGA
Organism: Sedum album; assembly: GCA_006409495.1. NCBI lineage: Eukaryota > Viridiplantae > Streptophyta > Magnoliopsida > Saxifragales > Crassulaceae > Sedum > Sedum album. Next base: position 117,113 of record QZGG01000330.1, on the reverse strand, counting down.
CAGACCTCTAAACCTTGTGAGTTTTGCAAAGCAATCAGCCACAAAACCGACGAATGCCCTACATTATTCGAAGATGATCACCAAGAAGTGAATGCAGTAGGAGGCTACCAAAACTTCCAGCAGAGACAAGGACCTCCTAAATATGGTTTGGCGGCTAATGGATATAGTTGGAGGAACGAAGGAGGGTTCGGCGAGAATCAGAATCAACCAATGCAAAAGCAACAACCATACCGAACGCCATTCCACCAAGACAAGTTCAACAACAACAATTCAAATGGGCAGTACCAACAGAAACGTAACTACAATCAGGCAGGTCCTAGCAACTCAGCCTCTAGTAAGCCATTAGAGGAAGTAGTGAGGGAGTTAGCCAATAATCAGCTAAAGACTGATGGTGCAATTGCCGAATTGACAAAGCAAATGTCAGCAATGGCTACCTCTATCAATGAGCTCAAAGAAGACAAGGGCAAGCTTCCATCACAGACTGTACCAAATCCAAAAGGAAACCTCAGTGCTATGACTCTAAGGAACGGTAGACAACTTGTGGATGACTCGATCGAAAATGAAGAAGAGCCAATAATGGATGAGGAGGAGCAAGCTGATGAAGAGCAAGCTCCAGAAATTCAGATGAAGGTAAGTCCTAACTCTGAAGCTGAAAATGAAGTTACTGATATTCCGTTACCCTTTCCTTCGCAGTTAAACAAAGGAAAGAAGAAAGTGGAATTAGATGCAGAGTTAATGGAACTTTTCAGCAAGGTGGAGATAACCATTCCACTCATAGATGCAGTGAAACAAATACCGAAGTATGCAAAGTTTCTTAAGGACTTGTGCACAAACCGAAGGAAACCAAGCCATGAGCACGTAAGCTTAGTAAAGAATATCTCGGCAATTTACAATGCAAGGACCCAGGTACATTCAATATTTCATGTATCATTGGTGAAGTTAGAATCGATAATTGCATGCTTGACTTGGGTGCTTCAATAAATGTATTGTCATATTCTTTATTCCAAGCTTTACGCATCGGTCCTTTGAGACCTACTGACCTAACTATTCAGCTAGCGGATCGATCATGCACTAAACCCGAAGGTATGCTAGTTGATGTGTTAGTGCGTGTAGGAAAGCTTGTGTTTCTTGCAGATTTCTATGTGATGAAAATGGAGGATGAGGGTCCCAAAGATACCTCAAGAGTGCTGCTAGGAAGACCATTCATGGCTACTGCAAAGACTAAAATCGATACATCGGAGAGACCTTTCTATGGAAGGTAGACGGAGAGGTGGTACGCTTCAACATTTACAAATCAATGCGGTATCCAGATACATGCTTTGGATATCATTGATGATGCGGTGCTTGACTTGGATGTGACTAATGGAAAAGATGCACTAGAGCTCATTATTCGGGAGGCGATACACTATGAAGAAAGATTGCAAAATCTTCGTCCTTGACACTAGAGAAGTAGTCAATTGCTACGAGAAATGTCTATTTCTCCGAGGTTGAACCGTATCCACTCAATTCTGTTAGTGTTACTGATAAAATCTCATCTAGTGTGCAGGATTTAAGATAGAACTAAACCTCTACCAGAACACCTTAAGTATGTCTACTTGGGAGAATGAGACTGCCCGTCATAATTAAAAGGAGTTGGACATCCAAGAAGAGAAATTGATAAAGGTGCTTAAAGAGAATAAGGGAGCTATAGGCTGGAGCTTGGCTGACATTAAAGGAATAAGTCCAGCAGTATGCATGCACAAAATTTTGCTTGAAGAGAATACAAAACCAGTTAGGCAACCACAAAGACGTCTAAATCCTTTGATGTTAGAGGTGGTACAAAAAGAAGTGCAGAAATTACTGGATGCTGGAGTTATATACCCGATCTCAGATAGCGAATGGGTAAGTCCCATACATGTAGTGCCAAAGAAGACGGGAATGATAGTAGAAACAAATGACAAGGGCGAGCTTGTCCCAAAGAGAATTCAAAACGGATGGAGGATGTGTATAGACTACCGAAAGCTAAACGCAGCAACTCGCAAGGATCACTTCCCCCTTCCATTCATCGATCAAATGCTGGACCGACTTGCAGGTAAATCACATTTCTGTTTTCTTGATGGATATTCAGGTTACAATCAAATTCCAATTGCACCCGAGGACCAAGAGAAGACGACATTCACCTGCCCTGTAGGTACATTTGCATTTCGTAGAATGTCATTTGGTTTATGCAATGCACCTGGTACATTTCAACGTGTAGTAATGAGCATGTTTTCTGAATTTCTAAATGATTGCGTTGAAGTGTTCATGGATGACTTCACAGTTTATGGGAATGCATTCGATGATTGTTTGCATAATTTAGAAAAAGTCCTTAAACGTTGCATCGAAATGAATTTGGTTTTAAACTACGAAAAATGTCATTTTATGGTCACTCATTGTGTGGTACTAGGACATGTAATTTCAGAAAAAGGCATTCAAGTAGATGGAGCTAAAATTGATTTGATGGTGTGGTACTGACCCTCGAGGCATCAAGTCTTTTCTAGGACATGCAGGGTTTTACGGCAGGTTCATTAAAGATTTTTCAAAGACTGCATTGCCGTTGTCCAAACTGTTACAAAAGGATGTATCTTTCGAGTTTGACGACAAATGCAAGGAGGCATTTGAATCACTAAAGAGGGCATTGGTGAGTGCACCCATTGTGCAAGCACCGGACTGGACACAACTATTTGAATTAATGTGTGATGCAAGTGACTTTGCCGTTGGAGCTGTGTTGGACAACGGAAAGATAAAAGCCATGGTGATTCATTACGCATCAAAGACCCTCGATGTGGCACAGAAAAATTATTCCACAACAGAAAAAGAGCTTCTATCTATTGTCTTTGCTCTTGAAAAATTCCGTCCTTACTTACTCGGTGCTAAAGTGATTGTTTATTCTGATCATGCAGCTATAAGGTACTTGATGTCAAAGAAGAGTCCAAACCAAGACTGATTAGATGGATTTTGCTACTGCAAGAATTTCGACTTGGAATCAAGGATAAGAAGGGTGTTGAAAACACAGTAGCTGACCACTTGAGCCGCATTGAGCAAAAAGGAGAGGCCTCAAGAATAAATGAAACATTTCCAGATGAACATCTCTTCCAATCAGCACAAAAGCACCATGGTATGCTAACATAGTTAACTACCTGGTGGGAGGTACATTTCCATCTTCATTTACTAAAGCACAGAAACTTAGATTGAAACATGACTCTAAGTATTACATATGGGACGATCCATACTTATGGAAGATAGGAGCTGATCAGGTTGTTAGGAGATGTGTATCTGATGATGACATGTTATCTATACTTGTTTTCTGTCATGACTATGCATGTGGTGGTCACTTTGGACCTAGACGTACTGCAGAAAATTCTAGAGTGTGGATTTTATTGGCCTTCATTGTTTAGAGATGCATACAATCATTGTAAAAATTGTGATAGATGCCAAAGGGTAGGAAACATCTCTGCTAGGAATGAAATGCCACAGACCCCTATAATAGTTAGTGAAATATTTGACGTTTGGGAATAGATTTTATGGGACCATTTCCTAGTTCCTTTGGGTATCAATACATCTTGGTCGCAGTTGACTATGTATCTAAATGGGTAGAGGCAAAAGCTACAAGAAATGATGATGGCAAAACTGTGGTAGATTTTCTGCGCACTAACATCTTTTGCAGGTTTGGAATACCAAAAGCAATAATTAGTGATCAAGGAACACACTTCTGCAACAAAGTGTTAGGAGCATTGTTCAAAAAGTATGGGGTTCATCATAGAATTGCCACAGCATACCACCCTCAAACCAATGGCCAAGCTGAAATATCTAACCGGGAAATCAAGTCAGTGTTAGAAAAAATGGTCAAGCCATCACGCAAGGATTGGTAAAGGAAATTGGATGATGTACTTTGGGCGTACAGGACAGCATACAAAACTCCTATCGGTACCTCACCGTTCAAACTAGTCTATGGCAAAGCTTGTCATTTACCAGTTGAAGTGGAGCATAGAGCATATTGGGCATTAAAGGAATGTAACTTAGACTTGAAGGAAGCTGGTCTTGAAAGAACAATGCAGATCAATGAATTAGAAGAACTCCGCCTAGAGGCTTATGAGAGCCAATCAGACTACAAGGCGAGAACAAAAATGTACCACGACAAGTACATTTTGAGACGTTCTTTTGAAATTGGTCAGAAAGTGCTCCTCTTCTCTTCAAGACTAAAGCTAATGCCGGGTAAACTCCGTTCAAGATGGGCTGGTCCATTCGTCATCACCAAGATATTTAATCATGGAGCAATAGAGTTAGCAAAACCAGAGAGTGGGGAAAGGTTCAAGGTTAATGGACACAGAATCAAAGCTTATTATGACAATAAGATTGAGTCACCACAAGAGATAACATTAGAGGAACCGTTTGCAACTGTTATGCATTTGAAAACAGTAAGGGAACTTAACAATGATGATGATCCGGAGGAGGACCCAGATGAAGATCTTGAAGAAGACCCTGAGGAAGATCCGGAGGAGGATCCAGAGGAGGAGCCTGAAGAGGAAAAGTTCGAATGGGAACCGATAGACGAGGAGGAATATCCACAAAAGAAGCGTGGAGATGGTTCATTCAGTCTTTCTATCAAAATTGGAATGGTGGAGCTAGATGATTGCCTTGTAGACTCGGGGTCTACGCACAACGTATTACCTAAATCAGTTTACGATGAAATGGAAAGAATGTTGCCTCCGTTGCTCCCAGTAAGAAAGAGGCTAACAATGGCCAATGAAACAATTAAATTAACCACGGGACTGATTAAAGATGTATTCATTTGCATCCACGGATACGCTATTAAGTTGGACTTCACGGTACTTGACATGGGAGGGCCAGGACGGATATTGCTGGGCGAAGAATTCTTGGACGATACTAAAGCATTCATGGACTTTGGTAACGGACAATTAATTTTTACTTTACCATACATGAAACTAACTCTAAATCGCAGGGGTGATTTAGTTACAAGCACAGCAATTGGTGAGCAAGGAGAATACTCAAGAAGTCGGAGCAGCAGCCGATCCAGAGAGCGCAGTCAGTCTCCTCCGCCGAGTTCAAGAAAGGAAGCCTCCTACAGAAACAGATTGAATCAACCATTTAGTGAGAGGAAATAGATATTGGAGCAATACTAGGAAGGGTCCGGGATGCAAGAAATGACAGAGACAAGAGGTACAAAGTCGAGCCAACGACTTTAAACAAGTGCACTAGTTGGGAGGTAACCCAATACCGTAGATACTTTGCCTGATTTTTTTAATAATTTTAGTGTGTGTCTTAGTTTAAAAAAAATGTGATAATTTGAAGAGGAAGGTGTTGTTTAAAGTCTGCAGGGTGGAACCCAAGCGCACGCCTCTACCATTTTTAAGGCGTACGTAAAAGGATTATTGGAAAAATCAAGAAGGGTACGCTTGGAAATTGAAGAAGGCTACGCTTGGAAGGCCGAAAAATGTTCAGTGGGTTTTACCCAAGCGTAGGCGTACGCTTTGGATATTACAGAAGAGTACGCTTGGAAAATCATGAAGCGTACGCTTCGGATGTCAAGCGATGTCATTTTGCTCAGTACAACACGGACATCTGCTCATTCAACCCAACTGATATCGACCGAACTGAGCTCGACTTTTACAACCAATTCGATTGGATCCTCACGACAACTCGGACAAAATTCAATCTCTACATCAAGTCAGCTTGCTTGTTCACCTTGTTTTTGATTCGATCATACTAGGTTTCACGCATTCTTGTACACTTAAACATACTCGGAATTTCATTAAACGCATGCAAATAAATGTTGTTTACTTCGAAAGACTTTGCTTAATGACTAAGCAATGTAAGGGAATTCCTAAACTCTGTTAAACTATCAAAGTTACTGGAAACCGCGAAATTGTCTGAGTATTTGGGTTAGTCACGCATTTTTGTACTCTTTAACATACTTGGAATCTCATTAAATGCATTCAAATCAATGTTGTTTACTTCCAAAGACTTTACTTAATGAACAAGCAATGTAGAGGAATTCCTAAAAAACTCCATCTAACTATCAAAGTGACTGAAAACCGGAATTTGTATGAGTATTTGGGTTAGTCACGCATTCTTGTACTCTTTAACATACTCGGAATTTCCATAAACGCATTCAAATCAAAGTTGTTTACTTCCAAAGAATTTACTTAATGAACAAGCAATGTTGAGGAATTCCTAAAAAACTCCATCTAGCTATCAAAATAACTGAAAACAGGAATTTGTATGAGTAATTGGGTTTGTCATGTATTTTTGTACACTTTAACATACTCAAAATCTCATTAAATGCATTGAAATCAATGTTGTTTACTTCGAAAGACTTTGCTTAATGATTAAGCAATGTAAAGGAATTCCTAAACTCTGTTAAACTATCAAAGTTAATAGAAACCGCGAATTTGTATGAGTATTTGGGTTAGTCACGCATTCTTGTACTCTTTAACATACTCGGAATTTCCATAAACGCATTCAAATCATAGTTGTTTACTTCCAAAGAATTTACTTAATGAACAAGCAATGTAGAGGAATTCCTAAAAAACTCCATCTAACTATCAAAGTGACTGAAAACCGGAATTTGTATGAGTATTTGGGTTTGTCACGCATTTTTGTACACTTTAACATACTTGAAATCTCATTAGCATTTCCGTAAACGGTAAAATCATCCATAAATACCTCAACGCAATCATTCAATAAATCTGAAAAAATACTCATAACAACGCGTTGAAACGTACCCGGTGCATTGCATAAACCAAAAGACATGCGTCGAAACGCAAATGTACCTACTGGGCATGTAAATGTTGTCTTCTCTTGATCCTCCGGCGCTATGGGAATTTGGTTATAACCTGAAAATCCATCGAGAAAACAAAAATAAGGCTTACCCGCTATCCGATCTAGCATTTGGTCGATGAATGGAAGTGGGAAATGATCCTTGCGTGTTGCTGCGTTTAGCTTCCTATAATCGATACACATTCTCCATCCATTTTGAACTCGCTTTGGTACAAGCTCTCCCTTATCATTTGTCTCCACCGTTATTCCCGTTTTCTTTGGCACGACGTGTATAGGACTTACCCATTCGCTATCCGAGATAGGATAAATTACTCCGGCGTCCAATAATTTCTGCACTTCTTTTTGAACAACCTCCATCATCAATGGATTCAAACGCCTTTGAGGTTGTCTCACGGGTTTTGCTCCTTCCTCAAGTAAAATCCGGTGCATACAAACGGTTGGACTTATTCCTTGATGTCGGCTAAAGTCCATCCAATTGCCGTCCTATTTTCTTTAAGCACATGCATTAATTTGTCTTCTTGATGCGTCTCAAGTCCCTTCTTGATAATCACCGGTAGCGTCTCACCTTCTCCTAGGTAGATGTACTTCAAATGATCCGGTAAAGGCTTCAATTCGGTCGTAGAAATCTGCGCACTAGATGAAACCGAGTTAGTAGCACTAATAGAATTAAGTGAATACGGTTCATACCTTGGAGAAATATTTGGCATTTCTCGTAGCAATTGTACTACTTCTCTAGTATCAAGGATGAAGCTTTTGCAATCTTCTTCATTGTGTATTGCCTCCCGAATGATTAGCTCTAATGCATCTTTTCCATTGGCGACATCCGAATCAAGTACCACATCATCAATGATATCTAAAGCATGTATCTCGGCGTTGTCCGGTGGATATTGCATTGACTTGTAAATATTGAAGCACACCACCTCCCCATCTACCTCCATAGAAAGATCTCCCGTAGATGTATCAATTTTTGTTTTTGCCGTAGCCATGAATGGTCTTCCTAGCAGCACTCGCGAGGTATCTTTAGCACCCTCATCCTCCATTTTCATCACATAAAAATCTGCAAGAAACACAAGCTTCCCTACACGCACTAACACGTCAACTAGCATACCTTCGGGTTTGGTGCACGATCGATCCGCTAGCTTTGAATAGTTAGGTCAGTAGGCCTCAAAGGACCGATACTTAAAGCTTGAAATAAAGAATACGACAATACATTTATCGAAGCACCTAAATCAAGCATGCAATTATCGATTCTAACATTACCAATGATACATGATATATTAAATGTACCTGGGTCCTTGCGTTTTTGTGCTACCTTGCATTGTAGAATTGCTGAGATATTCTTCCTCAAGCTTACGTGCTCATGGCTCGGTTTCTTCGGTTCGTGCACAAGTCTTTAAGAAACTTCGCATACTTCGGTATTTGCTTCACCGCGTCAAGTAATGGAATGGTGATTTCCACCTTGCTAAATAATTCCAAAAGTTCCTTATCCATTGCTAAGCTCTTTTAGACTTTTTCATCTGCATTGGAAATGGAAGAGGATTAGAAATCGGAAAATTCAGATTTACCTCAGCTTGTCCCGCGGACGTTGAACCATTTTTATCCGCGGACGGTACATCATTTTCCAATATTTCTTCAGCCTCCGCGCCTGGTAATTCCTCAGCCTCCGCGGATCCTTCTGGACAGCTTTTCAAATTATCATTTTCTTGCTTGTTTTCTACATTTCTTCCACTCCTCAATGTCATGGCACTTATGTTACTTTTAGGATTGGGAATTGATTGTGATGGTAGCTTTCCTCGATCACTTTTGAGCTCGGTTATGGTAGAGACTACTTGTGACATTGTTTTTGTTAACTCTTGGATTGCGCTATCAGTTCTCATTTGATTTGCTGTCACATCCTTCATCATATCTTTCATCACGTCTTTCACCACATCTTCCAATGGTTTACTCGAGCTTCCTTGGTTGTAGGTCTTTCTTTGGGGATAATTTCCATTTGGGTTAAACCTTTCTTGTTGTTGAAAAGGAGGACGGTATGTATTCTGCTGATTTTGTCCTTGGTTGTTCTGAAATCCTCCTTCATTTTTCCAGCTATAACCATTTGCCGCTAGTCCAAATTGTCTCGGTGCTTGTCTATTGTTAAAATTTTGATATCCTCCTAGCGCATTCACCTCTAGCGACTCATCCTCATGTAGTGTGGGACACTCATCCGTTTTGTGGTTAATTGCTCCACAAAACTCACATTGCTTTGCTCCACTTGTTTGGCCACCCATCATTTTCTTCATCATCTCCTTAAGCTCTTTCATTTCATTGGCCAATTGACTATTGTTAGAATCCACATGTGACACATTCTTCAACCGTGAGGTGTCATCCCTTCTACCATTTTCTTCTCTAAAACGTGCACTCTCCGCGGTTTCGGCAATTAATTCACGCACCTCCGTAGGTGTTAAGTTTAAAACCGTTCCGCCCGCTGCGGCATCCAATAACATCCTCTCAAGTGGTCTCAATCCATCAAGTAAATATTCCACTAGCATTGTTTCCGGTACACCCAAATTGCAACAACTTTGCTCCAAAGTGTTGAACCTCTCCATGTAGTCATATGTCGACTCGGTTGGACCTTGTCGAATAGTAGACAACTCTCTTCGTACTTTGTTAGCTCTTGCGGGAGGGTAGTATTTATCCAAAAATTTCTTTTGCATTTGATCCCAAGTTTGAATACTCCCTGAAGGCAAAGACAAAAACCAATTTTCCGCAAGGTCAGTTAAACTTAAAGGAAACAATTTTAGTTTGAACCTTTCCTCCGATGCGGCGTATGGTCTAAGAGTTTGACAAACCCCCGTAAATTTTTGTAGGTGCCGCATAGCAACTTCTCCCGGTAATCCTCCAAATTTTGGGAGATGGTGAACAACTCCCAATTTAATCTCAAAATTATCTTCCTCGGGGTTGGAATTAATACACCATGGTTGATCTCGAATCACCGGTGTGGAAAGCTCCTTCATGGTTGGAGCCCTAGGTGCAACATATTGTGGTTGAGCAGCATTATCTCCAACATTTTGCCCATGTCCATCATTATTTCCTTGCATAGCGGCTCTTAAACGTGCCGCTGCTCTACGCCTTCTATTAAATTCTTGTTCGGGCTCCTCAAAATAAGGCGGTACTACTTGTGGCAAATTGTTTTCTCCTTGATTATTGATCGAGCCATTAATTTCGTTCATATCTCCTGCATTAGACATCTTGAAAAGTAGTAAAAATACAGAAAATAATCACAAAATATAATAAAATAAAATACAAACAATAAAAAAAATACTCTATCCTAGATTATGCTCTCCCCGGCAACGGCGCCAAAATTTGACGAGCACGTCGTTGAGTGCGTCAAACTTATATTTATAATATTTTTCCTACAAGCTAGCAAGCGGCAAGTAGGGTCGAACCCAAAAGAGAGCAATTTAATTCTAGAGTATAATTATTCTAAAAATATAAAAAGGGGGGTTTCAAAGAATTGTTTAATGCTTCAATAAAATATGAATAATATATAAATGTCAACAATCAATTCAGGGAGTTGTTTGCAACATAAAATAATTACCACACATATAACAATCATATGAATTTTATATAGTTGTTCCCGCTAGAGACACAACAACATACATCCGCTAAGATAATATGTAAATAATTCTATAAAAAATCCTTATCTTCTATTAACCGCTAAGTTCTCAAGAAGATGACAATAGCATGAATAAATTATAAACTAGCTACACCGCTAGGCTTGACTAGAAAATAATCAAACAAGCATCACACAAGACATGTTAATATAGTTCACCGCTAGGCTACTCTAAACTAACATACAAGCATGTTATTTGCACAAAGAATTATAATAAAATTCACATAAGAATAATCATGTGTATAATCATCAAGACATGTTAACAAACAACTCCCCAAATTGGTGAGTTTAGTTACACATAATATCCATGACAAAACACAATAAAAATAAATGAGTTTGAAGTAAGAATTGTTTCACAAATTTTGGTGATGAAGATGAGTCTTCTTGTATCCTTTTCCGCTGTCACTACGGCCTTAGATTGAGCTGACTTTGTCTTCAAAAAATCCAGAATCTTCAACCTTGCAAGAGATCTCCAAAATGGTGTAGAAAATGAGTGTAATGTAAGGTGGATTTTGCTAGAATGAATTGTATGTTGGTAGCTTGTTGTCCCCTCCTTTTATACTGCATTTTCATCATAAATGTCCAATTATCTCGTCACATTCCCATGAGCCTCGTATTTAATCCTTCCTCATTTCCAAAGTTGGTGATAAATGCAATTTGCTAAATCTGGAACTGCCGCGGACCCTGAAGGATTTTCATCCGCGGAGGCTGAATAATTTAGGGAAATGTCATAGCCTCCGCGGTAGAAATGCAAAAGCCTCCGCGTATATGACCATCCGCGGACCCTGAAGACTATCTCCATAATTCAATACCCTCCGCCCAATAATCCAGTAGCCTCCGCGGAATGATAAAAAATCAGATCCTCTTGTTTTTGTTGACTTGTAATTGCGTCAAATTGTCAAAATGTTCTTGATACACCCATAACATAAATCATTCACAAAAAGTAAAATAATACATGAAAATATGTGATCAAGTGATGGGAATTTGCGATGAAATGGATCGTATAAATACGCTCCATCATAAAGGAATTCCTAAACTCTGTTCAACTATCAAAGTTACTGGAAACCGCGAATTTGTATGAGAATTTTGGTTTATCACGCATTCTTGTTTTTTTTAACATACTCAAAATTTTATTAAACACATGGAAATCAATGTTGTTTACTTCGAAAGACTTTGCTTAATGATTAAGCAATGGAAAGGAATTCCTAAACTCTATTAAACTATCATAGTTACTGGAACCCACGAATTTGTATGAGTATTTGGGTTAGTCACGCTTTCTCGGAATTTCCATAAAAGCATTCAAATCAAAGTTATTTACTTCCAAAGACTTTACTTAATGAACAAGCAATGTAGAGGAATTCCTAAAAAACTCCATCTAACTATCAAAGTGACTGAAAACTGGAATTTGTATGAGTATTTGGGTTAGTCACGCATTCTTGTACTCTTTAACATACTTGGAATTTCCATAAACGCATTCAAATCAAAGTTGCTTACTTCCAAAGAATTTACTTAAAGAACAAGCAATGTTGAGTCTTCGTTGGGCGTCTATGCACGGTTTAGCTCCATCTTCTAACAGTACTCGATGCATGCACACGTCCAGACTGATCCCGCGCAAGTCATCCAACGTCCATCCAATCGCGCACCTGTTCTTGCGCAAGACTTCCTCCAGGCGCGCTTCTTGCGTAGGTTCCAGCTCGTTCTTTATAATCACTGGCTTAGTCATATTATCGCCCAAAAACACGTACTTCGTGTGTTCCGGACCTTGCTTCAATGTGATCTTTGGTTCCTGTATGTTAAGAGAGCTAGCCGCGTTAGTCATACATAATTCAATACCGGAGGTAGGATACCTTGTGTCTTCTGGTTCGGCTGAACCGCTGGTGTTGTCTTCTTCTCCGTATGCGTCTAACAGCACGCAAGTTTGCTGGCGCGCATGCTCGTCTTCCACTGCTTCATCAATGACGTCCAGTGCATTCACCGTGGAATCATCATGTGGAAACTGCATGCCCTTAAGGATGTTGAAGTGTATAACTTCACCATCCACTTCCATTGATAGGGTTCACTTCCAAACATCAATTCTTGTCCGTGAGGTTATTAGGAATGGTCGGCCGAGCAATACTTGTGCGGTGTCAGTGGAGACGTTTCCTTCCATCTCTAACACATATAAATCTGCCGGGAACACCAATTCTCCACTCTTACCAGCACATCCTCGACCATGCCCACTGGTTGCTTGCATGATCTGTCTGCTAATTGGATTGTCAACCCTGCAGGCTAAAGTGGTCCAAGACGCAAAGATGTGTGTAGAGAGTGGGGTAAAACATTTATAGAAGCGCCTAAGTCTACCATGCAGTTGTCTACTACAGAGTTGCCGATTGTGCATGGTATAGTAAACGTGCCTGGGTCTCGGCATTTTGGTGGTACCTTATGTTGCACGATTGCAGAGGCGTTTGCGTTAAGCTGCACTTGCTCTCTGTGTCCTCCCTTCCTCCTTTTGTTTGTGCATAGATCCTTGAGAAACTTTGCGTATCGCGGAATTTGCTTTAATGCATCTATAAGTGGAATGTTGATTTCCACCTTATTAAACAAGTCATATAACTCCTGATCTAGCTCGGTTTTCTTAGGCTTCATTGTCTGGGTGGGGAAGGGAAGTGGTATGGTGCTGCTAGATTGGCTCTCCTTTCCTGCAATAGGTGCGTCTGGCTCTGGTGTTGAGTCCGGAATCTGTGCGTCCGCGCTTTTCCTTGCACGAGTAGCCACAGGCGCACCAGCCGTTTCTTTGCCTGATCTGAGTAGCACCGCATTGACACCATTATGAGTTTTGGCTTTAGCTGCTTTCCTGTTATTCGCAAGTTCAGTACGGTAGCAGAGATTTGTGTCAACTGATTTTCAATCAGACTAAAGCACTTCTCGGGTTTGCTCTTCATTCTTCCGCACCGTCTCTGGTAACTACCCCACAATATCCTCTAATGATCTCTTTGGCTGCTGGTTATACTGCGCTAGCCCTTCAGCGCGTTTGTGCGACGGGTTGTAGGAAGCGGCTGGCGTGTAAGGTCGCGTACAAGTGTGAGCGTAAGGTTGCGCGCTGATAGAGTGTAGTTGTACGCTACTTTAAGTCCTTTACATTGCCAATATTCTAACATATTTCAGTATAAGATTACGCTTTTGGTGTAGTTTTGTATCTCAGGTCTAAAAGATGAGTTAGAATGAAAACGCAACAAGAAGGCTGATTTCCAGAACAAAAGACAACAAATTGACAAACAAGGACAGAAGACCACTAGCGCGCAAGCGCTATGGCGCGCGAGCGTGGGTCGCACAGAAGACAGCAAAATGGTGACGTCAGCAGAAAGCGAGATATTCGGAACGATGACGTCATCACGCGCTAAAGATATTTCTAAGTTCAGTTTTTGGAGATTTAATATTTCCTAAGCTGATTCTTAGAGATATAGATGATTTCATATAGATATCCTTGCCTAAATATTCGTGGAAACCCTAGAAGGCAAGGCTATAAATATCAAGCTTGATGGGAATCAAAGAGAGCGATTTTACACACACGCATACTTAGAGAGCAGAACTCCGACGCGTGCGAGCTGTCACGCGAGCCTGACGACGCATCATACAGATTTGTCTTGTTATTTTAGTTGTCATTTAATTATTCTTGAGATGTATTCATTCAGCATGAGTAGCTAAACTCACTGAACTCGATTTGGATTTGAATCTATGAATAATATGTGTTTTGAGGTCTTGTTCTTAAATTGCATGATAAGTTTAGTATTATTATTCCGAACTCAATTGCATGATAATTAGGTTAGACAATTAAGCGAAGCCTTGCACCGCAGACTTAGCTGTAAAATCTGTTATCTATAGTTAAACTATCAGAGGTACGTGACTGTGAATGATAGGAGTAACACTAGAATAGGCAGTAGCTACCTTGACCGGATTCGTTATTGACTAGACTAGGTTGAGTAGTAATATCATACAGACTTTGACCGGAATGTATGTGTAGGTTATTAAGCTGTGACAGGACCTTAATCTACGTGGACAATTATATCATGTACCATTAGTGACCAAGGATAAACATAGAATTCATAGTGAAGAATCTGAACCGGGATCATCTCTTGCATATTTATTTACACCTTTTATACCTGCTTTCTGTGTGTGCGCCAGTTACACTTGCGTAGTAGTTTTCGTTCTTTTAATTGTTTACTCACGCACAACCCCAATTCTTAGTTTGTAGATTGAGAAGAGACTTCCACCGTTCCCTGTGGATTCGACCCCAGCTTGCCGATACTATACTAGTGAGGAGAGTAGGGATAAATTTGCAGCACTCAACGACGTGCTCGTCACGCGCGCCAGTCAGCACGCGGTCTCTGAAAATTCTGCTCGTTCTTCTAACTGAACCCGTTTTCGGCTAATCCGAATCTAGGTTGTCCTTGCCTTGCTTGCCCATTGTTCCACCCTCTTATGACGTTCACATCTGCGTGTTCTTCGAACAGGGTGGGACATGCGTCTGTCTGATGGTCTGTGGCGTGACAGAATTCACACAGTCTTATATCGGCACTCTGCTTCATCATCAGTTTCTGCATCATGTCCTCCAGTAACGTCTACTTGATGCAGAGATCTGGTGCGACTATTCTCCAGGGATACCTGATATCTGACTCGGTCCGCCGTATCCTCGATCAGTTTCCATACGTCCTCCGGGTACATATTCCTCACATTGCCTCCTGCGCAAGCATTCAGCAACCTGAGTTCCATCTCAGTTAGCCCGTTGAAACTTGGGTAAGTAGTGCACTAGTTGAGTCCGTAGTTCGAAGTGACCATCCGGAGGCAGCACGATACACCAGGGTTGATTAACAGCTTGAGGAGCTGACATCTCTTTGATGGTGCATCGCGCCACAAGTTGCGAAGGTACGCGCGCGACTTGTGGTGGCGCACATACATCCATATTATTCTGCAGCTGGTTGTCGTTTCTCGGTAATTCAGTATCTATTCTGAACTCTAAGTCTCTGCATACTTCTCTTGTGATTGCTTTGAGTTCAGAAGGGTGTAGGCGAGCAAAGATGTTCTCGGCGTTGCGCACTGGCACATCTGGAGTCTCTATTCTTCTGCCGATTACACTATTCTCGCCACTAGTTTCCATACAAAGACAAAAACAACAACTAGATTAACGTAACAATTTTTTTTTAAATTTTTATATAAGAAGACAGAAAGTAAGTAACAAAATAAATACAAAAAGAAAAAGAAAAGAAAACTTCTCTAGTGCGTTCCCCGGCAACGGCGCCAAAATTTGACGAGCACGTCATTGAGTGCTGCAAATTTGTCCCCACTCTCCTACTAGTATAGTATTGGTAAGCTGGGGTCGAATCCACAGGGAACGGTGAGAAGTCGTCTTCTATCTACAACTAAAGATTGGGGTTGTGTGAGTAAAACAAGTAAAAGAAAGAAAACATGAGCGTGAGTACCACTGGCGCAGAGAATAAATACGAGTATAAACTATAAATAAGAGATGAGCTCAGCTTAGACTTGTCACTATAAACTTCTATGTTTATCACGGGTTTTCTAAGGATCTATGACTGATTGTTCACACAAGCTAAGGTCCGGTAAAGGCTTAATAGCTTACACATATATTACGGTAAAGGTTTATATGATATTACTACCCAACCTAGTCTAATTAACCACGAATCCGGTAAAGGTAGTGATTAACTATTCTAGTACTACTCCTATCATTCACTGTAACGTACCTCTGATAGTTTAACGTTAGATAATAGAGTCTATAATTAGGTCTGCGGGTAAAGGCTTCGCCTAACTATCTAAACTAGTTATCATGCAAGTATGCTCGGAGTAATAATACTAAACAGGTCATGCATTAAGAATAAAACCTCAAAACATATTATTCATAGCTCAAAGTCTAAACTGAATTCAGAAAGTTAGCTAGACATGCTAAACATATTCATCTCAATATTCATATGAAAACACTAAAGCCTGGTGCGCGTCTCAGTCTTGCGCCGACAGTTCTGTGATCCTTCCTCAATCCTCCTCTAAATCGCCTCTAACTGCGCTTATGTATCTCTATGTCCCCTCTTGAATTTTCCTGGTAGCTGAGTATTTATACTCTTGCCTTCTAGGGTTTCCACGAATATTTAGGCAAGAGAATATATCGCTATCACTAAAAATCAGCTTTGGAAATACCTTTATCTCTAAATTCCAGACTTAGAAATATTCTTTGTGCGTGATGACATCATCGCTCCGGATATTTCGTTGATTGTTGACGTCATCGCTTCCTCTACTCTGCGCGACCTATACTCGCGCGCCACACTTCTCACGCGCTAGTTGGTCTTTGGCTCTTTGTAAACTTTGTTGTCTTTTGTTCCGAGATTAAGCCTTCTTGTTGCACTTTTATTCTAACTCTTTCAATCAACCTGAGATATAAAACTACACCAAAAGCGTAATCTTGTACTAAATATGTTAGAATCTAAGCAGTGTAAAGGATCTAAAACAGCATACAAAAGTGCTCTATCATTGTTTTCTTTGAAAGACTTAGCTTAATGAGTAAGCAATGTAAAGGAATTCCTAGAAAACCTTGTTAAACTATCAAAGTTCCTAGAAACCGTGATTTTGTATCAGTATTTGGGTTTGTCACGCATTCTTGTACTCTTTAACATACTCAGAATCTCATTAAACACATTCAAATCAGTGTTGTTTACTTCGAAAGACTTAGCTTAATGAGTAAGCAATGTATGCGAATTCCTAGAAAACCCCATCTAACTATCAAAGTGCTTGGAAACCGTGAATTTTTATGAGTTTTGGTTTTGTCACGCATTTTTGTACTCTTTAACATACTCAGAATCTCATTAAACGCATTCAAATCAATGTTGTTTACTTCGAAAGACTTAGCTTAATGAGTAAGCAATGTAAAGGTATTGAACTATCAAAGTGCCTGGAAAACGTGAATTAGTATTCGTATTTGGGTTTGTCACGCATTCTTGTACTCTTTAACATACTCAGAATCTCATTAAACGCATTCAAATCAATGTTGTTTACTTTGAAAAATTTAGCTTAACGAGTAAGCAATGTAAAGGAATTTCAAGAAAACCTTGTTTAACTATCAAAGTGACTGGAAACAGTGAATTTGTATGACTTGGGTTTGTCACGCATTCTTGTACTCTTTCACAAAATTAGAATCCCATTAAACGCATTCAAATCAATGTTTTTTACATCGAAATACTTTGCTTAATGAGTAAGCAATGTAAAGGAATTCTTAGAAAACCCTATTAAACTAACAAAGTGCCTGGAAATCGTGAACTTGTATGAGTACTAGCGTTTGTCACGCATTCCTGTACTCTTTAACATACTCGAAATCTAATTAAACGCATTCAAATCAATGTTGTTCACTTCAAAAGACTTCCCTTAATGAGTAAGCTATGTAAAGGAATTCCTAGAAAACCCTGTTGAACTATCAAAGTGCCTGGAAAACGTGAATTAGTATTCGTATTTGGGTTTGTCACGCATTCTTGTACTCTTTAACATACTCAGAATCTCATTAAACGCATTCAAATCAATGTTGTTTACTTCGAAAGACTTAGCTTAATGAGTAAGCAATGTATGCGAATTCCTAGAAAACCCCATCTAACTATCAAAGTGCTTGGAAACCGTGAATTTTTATGAGTTTTGGTTTTGTCACGCATTTTTGTACTCTTTAACATACTCAGAATCTCATTAAACGCATTCAAATCAATGTTGTTTACTTCGAAAGACTTAGCTTAATGAGTAAGCAATGTAAAGGTATTGAACTATCAAAGTGCCTGGAAAACGTGAATTAGTATTCGTTTTTGGGTTTGTCACGCATTCTTGTACTCTTTAACATACTCAAAATCTCATTAAACGCATTCAAATCAATGTTGTTCACATCAAAAGACTTTGCTTAATGAGTAAGCAATGTAAAGGAATTCCTACAAAACCCTGTTAAACTATCAAAGTGACTGGAAACAGTGAATTTGTATGATTTGGGTTTGTCACGCATTCTTGTACTCTTTCACAAAATTAGAATCTCATTAAACGCATTCAAATCAATGTTTTTTACATTGAAATACTTTGCTTAATGAGTAAGCAATGTAAAGGAATTCTTAGAAAACCCTATTAAACTAACAAAGTGCCTGGAAATCGTGAACTTGTATGAGTACTAGCGTTTGTCACGCATTCCTGTACTCTTTAACATACTCGAAATCTAATTAAACGCATCCAAATCAATGTTGTTCACTTCAAAAGACTTCCCTTAATGAGTAAGCTATGTAAAGGAATTCCTAGAAAACCCTGTTGAACTATCAAAGTGCCTGGAAACCGTGAATGTGTATGAGTATTTGGGTTTGTCACGCATTTTTGTACTCTTTAACATACTCAGAATCTCATTAAACACATTCAAATCAGTGTTGTTTACTTCGAAAGACTTAGCTTAATGAGTAAGCAATGTATGCGAATTCCTAGAAAACCCCATCTAACTATCAAAGTGCTTGGAAACCGTGAATTTTTATGAGTATTTGGGTTTGTCACGCATTTTTGTACTCTTTAACATACTCAGAATCTCATTAAACGCATTCAAATCAATGTTGTTTACTTTGAAAAATTTAGCTTAACGAGTAAGCAATGTAAAGGAATTCCTAGAAAACCCCATCTAACATCAAAGTGCTTGGAAACCGTGAATTTGTATGAGTTTTGGTTTTGTCACGCATTTTTGTACTCTTTAACATACTCAGAATCTCATTAAACGCATTCAAATCAATGTTGTTTACTTCGAAAGACTTGGCTTCGAAAGACTTAGCTTAATGACCTGTTTAGTATTATTACTCCGAGCATACTGGCATGATAACTAGTTTAGATAGTTAGACTCAATTATCTAACGTTAAACAATCAGAGGTACGTTACAGTGATACGAGTAGCACTAGAATAGTTAATCACTACCTTTACCAGATTCGTGGTTAATTAGGCTAGGTTGGGTAGTAATATCATATAGACCTTTACCGAAATATATGTGTAAGCTATTAAGCCTTTACCGAACCTTAGCTTGCGTGAACAATCAGTCATAGATCCTTAGAAAACTAGTGATAAACATAGATGTTCATAGTGATAAGTCTAAGCTGAGCTCATCTCTTATTTATAGTTTACACTCGTATTTACTCTGTGCGCCAGTAGTACTCACGCATCTATTTTCTTTCCTTTACCTGTTTAACTCACACAACCCCAATCGTTAGTTGTAGATAAAAGACTACTTCTCACCGTTCCCTTTGGATTCGACCCCTGACTTACCTAGACTATACTATGGAGGAGAGGGACAAATTTAAAATGGATGTTGAAGTATAGAGGAACGACAACCAGCTTCAGAACAACATGGATGTACGCGCGCTACACCTATCGCGCACGTACCAACGCAACCAGTGGCGCGACGCACCATTAAGGAGATGTCTACTCCTCAGGCAGTCAATCAACCTTGGTGCATCGTGCTGCCCCCGGATGGTCATTTTGAGTTGAGGACCCAGCTTGTTCACTACATACCAAAGTTCCATGGTATGGCTAGTGAGAATCCGGTGAAGAACGTTAGAGAGTTTGCGGCTATATGTGAGAACAAGAGGAATGGGAACGAGGATCCTGAATTGCTAAAGTTATGAGCGTTCCCCTTCTCATTATGTAATTCCGCAAGACAATGGTTGATGGGGCTAGCACCGGGATCTATTTATACATTGCCCGAATTGCAAGAAAGGTTCCTAGACAAGTTCTACCCTGCAGCCAAGGTGTCACTATTAAGAAGGGAGCTAGGCGCGCAAAAGCAGCTGCATGGGGAGTCAGTATCCAAATACTATGAGCGGTTCAGGGAACTAGAAGCGAACTGCTACTACCACGGACTTACCCAACATGTACTTATAGAGAATTTCCTCAATGGACTTACTGAGATGGAACTCAGGTTGTTGAATGCTTGCGCAGGAGGCAACGTGAGGAATATGTACCCGGAGGATGTTTGGAAACTGATAGAAGACACTGCGGACCAAGTCAAATATTCCCAAAGCTGAATTTTAGAGATAAAGATGATTTCCTACAGATTTTCTTGCCTAATAATTCTTGGAAACCCTAGGAGGCAAGACTATAAATACAAAGCTTCAGAGAAATCAGAAGAGAGAGAGCAAGAGAGAGAGAGGCGCAGATTCTGGTGAATTGAAGAAGGATCGGAATTCTGCCGGCGCAAGACTGTTACGCGCACTGACGACGCGCGCATCAGGCTATAGTGTTATTACTTATTGTTTACATATAGATATTGAGATGAATATGTTCAGCATGTCTAGCTAACTTGTTGAATTCAGTTTACACTTTGATCTATGAATCATATGTTTGAGGTTTTGTTCTTAACGCTTGACCTGTTTAGTATTATTACTCCAAGCAAACTTGCATGATAACTAGTTTAGATAGTTAGGCGAAGCCTTTACCCGCAGACCTAATTATAGACTCTATTATCTATCGTTAAACTATCAGAGGTACGTTACAGTGAATGATAGGAGTAGCACTAGAATAGTTAATCACTACCTTTATCGGATTCGTGATTAATTAGACTAGGTTGTGTAGTAATATCATATTGACCTTTACCGGAATATATGTGTAAGTTATTAAGCCTTTACCGGACCTTAGCTTGCATGAACAATCTGTCATAGATCCTTAGAAAAACCTGTGGTAAACATAGAAGTTTATAGTGATAAGTCTAAGCTGAGCTCATCTCATATTTATATTTCACACTCGTAGTTAATTCTGTGCGCCGGTAGTAGACTCACGCTCCTGTTTTCTATCTTTCTTTTACTTGTTAACTCACAACCCCAATCTTAGTTGTAGATCAAAGGAGATTTCTCACTGTTCCCTGTGGATTCGACCCCAGCTTACCAATACTATACTAGTAGGAGAGTCGGGACAAATTTCTTTTCTTTTTCTTTGTTATTTACTTTTTGTTTTCTTATATGAAAATCCAAAATAAAATAGTTACGTTTAATCTAGCTGTTGTCTTTGTTTTGTATGGAAGATATTGGTGAGAACAGTGTAATCGGCAGAAGAAGAGAGGCTCCAGACGCGCCAGTGCGCAACGCTGAGAACATCTTTGCTCGCCTACACCCAACTGAACTCAAAGCAACCAGAAGAGAAATACGCAGAGACTTAGAGTTCATAATGGATGTTGAACTACCGAGAAACGACAATCAGCTAAACGACAACATGGATGTACGCGCGCCACCACCTGTCGTGTGCGCACCTGCTCAACCTGTGGCGCGACGCATCATTAAAGAGATGTCGGCTCCTCAAGCCGTTAACCAACCCTGGTGCATCGTGCTACCTCCTGATGGACACTTCGAGCTGCAGACTCAGCTTGTTCACTACATACCAAAGTTCCATGGTATGGCTAGTGAGAACCTAGTTAAACACGTCAGAGAGTTTGCGGCTATCTGCTAAAATATGAGGAATGGGAACGAGGATCCGGAATTACTGAAGTTAAGAGTATTCCCATTCTCGTTATGTGACTCAGCTAGGCAGTGGTTGATGTGGCTAGCTCCGGGGTCAATAAGGACATGGCCCGAGTTACAGGAACCGTTCTTAGACAAATTCTATCCCGCGGCCAAGGTATCATTACTTCGTAGAGAGCTTGCTGCCCCGAAACAGTTGCATGGAGAGTCAATATCTGAGTATTACGAGCGGTTCAGGGAACTAGAGGCGAACTGCTACAATCACGGACTCCCCCAGCACGTATTGATCGAAAACTTCCTCAATGGATTAACTGAGATGGAACTCAGGTTGTTGAATGCTTGCGCAGGAGGCAACGAGAGGAATATGTATCCGGAGGATGTTTGGAAACTGATAGAAGACACTGCGGACCAAGTCAGATATCAAGTGTCTTGACGAGCACATCGTTGAGTGCTGGAAATTTATCCCTCTCCTCCTTAGTATAGTCTCGGCAAGCAGGGGTCCAATCCACAGGGAACGGTGAGAAGTTAACTTTCTTCTACAAAGTAAAACTGGGTTTTGTGAGTGAGCGAGTAAAGTAAGAAAACAGAAAACAAACACGCGTGACTCAGGTTGCGCGTGACTACACTAGCACACTACTTCTAAGTTGCTTAACAATTTATGAGATGCTATCAGCTCAGACTTATCCTTATGAACATATGCTTACCATTGGTTACTAAAGATACATAATATAATGTTCACGTAGGTTAAGGTCCTGTCACAGCTTAATAACCTACACATACATTCCGGTCAAGGTCCGTATGATATTATTACTCAATCTAGTCTAGTCAATAACGAATCCGGTCAAGGTAGCTACTGCCTATTCTAGTGTTACTCCTATCATTCACAGTCACGTACTTCTGATAGTTTAACTATAGATAAAAGATTCTACAACTAAGTCTGCGGTGCAAGGCTTCGCTTAATTGTCTAACCGAATTATCATGCAAGTTGAGTTCGGAATAATAATACTAAACTTAATCATGCAATTTAAGAACAAGACCTCAAAACATAATGTTCACAAGTCAAAGTCTAAACTGATAAAGCAAGTTAGCTAGACATGCTTTTATTAAACATCTCAAGGTTTGTATAATAAACAACAATAGTGAATAGTAAAAACAAAGAAAACTCAGCGTAGGTTGTCAATCTGCGCGTCGGTCCCTTGCTGCGCGTTGCTTCGTCACTCGCTCGGCTCTTGCGCGTCTCTTCTAGCTTGATTTGGCCGGACGGCCCGTAGGCTAGAGTATGGGTGGTTTCTTGCACATCCTCAAGCTTTGTATTTATATGCAAACTTCTAGGGTTTCTAAGTTCAAAATAGGAAAGAGATAATCTTTGATTTCCATGTTTATCCCTAAAATCTCGCATAAAATATATTCTGCGCGTTGCTGACGTCATCTCCGCGTTTGCAGACGTCATCATTTGTGGTGCGTGACTTGGCTTACTTGTGAGCGACTCACTTGTGAGCGACTGGTGCGCGACCGACTCACTTGTGCGCGACTGGTGCGCGACCGACTCACTTGTGAGCGACTGGTGCGCACCTGCATTCTGCTCGGACCTTTTCAATTCTTTCTTCTTTGTTTCTTTCTGCGAAATAAGCTTCTAAACATCTATTTTTAACGTATATTCATCCTTAGCTCATAAAATCTCCTGAAATACAAAACTACACCAAAAGCGTAATCTTATACGAGAAAATATACAAACAAGCATAGTGTAAAGGACATAAAATAGCATACAAACATGCTCTATCAAATCCCCCACACTTACTCTTGTTCGTCCCTGAACAAGCGAACTAAGGACTAAAGCTTATCTCTTGTGTAATGTACGCGTGAATATTGGACTTACTGCGCCACACGTCTGTGCCACTCTCACAACCTGCGCAACTGTGATTATACAACACAAACTGATTTAAGTCATTAATTCAAAACTTGTGTTACCTCTCTTGTGGAATGCATATCAATTCGGATGATTGGGAGATAGTCCTGTTTAAGCACCGGTCACCAAATTCTTCTTGATTTGCGGTTGCATGGTTATTTGTATTCGCTTTCTCTGATACGTGATTGATTCGCGTCTTAGGGTTTCTGAGCTTACGTCTTTGACGCTTTACTATTGTTCACGGACAGATGATAACTCTTTTGTTGCACAATTTTCTTCTTTTCAATGTCTCGGCCTTTTGAGCTTTAACTCTGAATTGAATACTTCATTTTCTGGTCCGGATCTTAATTCTTCCCTAGAACGGTTTCCAATCATGGCCTTCGGATAGCAGCTATGGAACCACGCCCCGCTCTCGCTTCTGGCCGGTCGCGCACAAGTCAGGCCATGCGTTTGCAATCGCGCGCCCCTTCCTGAGCGACTAACTTCAGCGAAGACGGTCTGTTTTCCCGTCTCGTCACGCCATTAGGGTTTTTGCCTTCGGCTTCTGCGTGACTGCTCTTTTATCCTTTGACCGCGAAGTACCAACCTCCACGAATACTCATAACCATGCAACCGCTCCTCAAGCTTCTGTTCGGTCGACTGCTTCTCTAGGACGTTTCAATCAGCTCCACATCCCTCTTTATTCCACTCAAGAGACACACAAAATTCGAAAAAATTAACAAAAAATCAGAATACGTCATATAAGCACAAATTAGCACAGGTGCGCGAGTACGCACATAGGTCGCGCAAGCCAGTGTTTCTCGCGCACAATTACCTCTTGAGATTTCACATGTCAGCTAGTCTAAGCTAAAAATAAACTAAACTAACCTAAGCTAAACTATCTAATTCCCCCCCACACTTAAACAAACACGTGTCCCCACGTTTCAGAAAAGTATAAAGGAGGAAATTGTATGCATGCAAAAAACTAAGCTATCTAAAAAAACAAAAAAAATCCTAATGCAACTAAAACGTGTAAAGTAAAGTGACGGGTTACCTCCCGACAAGTGCCTTTGTTTAACGTCGTTGGCTCGACAGTACCTTGCGCAGACTATGGCGCACCAGTGGTCTCCCCCCACACTTGAATTTTTGCCTATTTTGTTATCAGCTTTGTTCCTGCATGGCAAACATTCAAGTGTATAATTAGAATCATTTCTTAAAAGGGAATTAGTGACATCAAAACCAAAATAAAAGTTTGGAATAAAAAAATTCAAATTTGTTGATGTCGCGCGAGTCATGGCGCGCGTCTGCACTCGCTCGTGAGCTTCTCTTGAACCATGGTGTATTCGCGCACCAGCTGGCGCGCGACTTGGCTCGTTCAGCTCCAAAGGTTCGTCCAGACCAAACTTTTGATCATATTTCAGACCACCCTTCTTTGTGACCTTGCTAGCAATGGCACTACACAAGTCCCAACCTGGTTTCCAACCAAAAGAAGCGCATCTTTCTCCATCCATAGTCATGCGTTTGGCCTTTATCCGACGCTTCCAATTCATGCACGGCTTATTCAATGACCCTTCGTGGTATGACATTCGTTTACGATTCAGCGCCAAGGTCATTGGGATTTGAACATTTGCTTTTTCTAACGAGTCACATATTGTATCCTTGGTAAGAGCATCTTTGATCAAGTGACCTGCTATATGGAGAGAAAGAAGATTGTTAGTTTTAAATGATAAATCACTAGTGAGAATGCTTACAACACTTTGCTCAATTATTTCCAAGCACAGAAATGCTTAGGAGATGTTGATCTTCAAGCCTTCATCTTCACTTCATCATCTTTGATCCAAGGACTTCTTTAGATGTATGAATATTTGAACTTCCAAGGATCCCTCCAAAAATGCTTGAGGAATCTATTTATACTTCGGAGCAAAAACTGCCTTTTTGGACTTGCTCGGGAGAGCAAAAAATTCTGCTCGGGAGAGCAGAATTCTGAGAGGAATTGCAGATTTTCTGCTCGGGAGAGCAAAATTTCTGCTCGGGGAGAGGAGAACCTGCTGAGTTTTTGTGTATCAAAGTTGACAACTTGCTCGGCCTAGCAAAGTTTACTCGGGAGAGCAGAATTTCAGAGTTAGAAAATTCAGATTGCTTACTAGGAGGGAAATTCTACTCGAAGGAGCAAAATTTCTACTCGGGGAGAGCAGACCTCTTTGGCTCGTCTTCTGCACTTTAATCCCCATTTTTGCTCTCTTTTTCACTTGATAGCTCCATAGTTATACTTCTTCAATATATCCTAAAATAAGCATAAGAAGTATCAATTCTTTACAAAATAATCGAGAACAAACAAGAATTAAGCGCAAGAAGTGTACAAATACTTGCGAATTCGCACACTTATCATCACGCATTCTTGTACTCTTTAACATACTCGGATTCTCATTAAACGCATTCAAATCAATGTTGTTTACTTCGAAAGACTTAGCTTAATGAGTAAGCAGTGTAAAGGAATTCCTAGAAAACCCTGTTAAACTATCAAAGTGCCTCGAGATCAGTATTTCGGTTTGTCACACATTCTTTTACTCTTTAACATACTCGGAATCTTATTAAATGCATTCTAATCAATGTTGTTCACTTCAAAAGACTTTGCTTAATGAGTAAGCAACGAAAGGAATTCCTAGAAAACCCTGTTAAATTATCAAAGTGCCTCAAAATCGTGAATTTGTATCAGTTATTGGTTGGTCACGCATTCTTGTATTCCTTAACATACTCGGAATCTCATTAAACGCATTCAAATCAATGTTGTTTACTTCGAAAGACTTAGCTTAATGAGTAAGCCATGTAAAGGAATTCCAAGAAACCTCTATTAAACTATCAAAGTGCCTTGAAACCGTGAATTTTTATGAGTATTTGGGTTTGTCACGTATTTTTGTACTCTTTAATATACTCAGAATCTCATTAAATCCATTCAAATCAATGTTGTTTACTTCGCAAGACTTTGCTTAATGAGTAAGCAATGTAAAGGAGTTCCTAGAAAACCCTGTTAAACTGTCAAAGTGCCTCGAAACCGTGAATTTGTATCAGTATTTCAATTTGTCACGCATTCTTGTACTCTTTAACATACTCGGAATCTCATTAATCGCATTCAAATCAATGTTGTTTACTTTGAAAGACTTAGCTTAATGAGTAAAGGAATGTAAAGGAATTAGCAATGTAAAGGAATTACTAGAAACCTTCGTTAAACTATCAAAGTGCCTTGAAACCGTGATTTTTTAGGAGTATTTGGGTTTGTCACGCATTTTTGTACTCTTTAACTTACTCAGAATCTCATTAAACGCATTCAAATCACTGTTGTTTACTTCGCAAGACTTTGCTTAATGAGTAAGCAATGTAAAGGAATTCCTAAAAAACCCTGTTAAACTATCAAAGTGCCTCGAAATCATGAATTTGTATCAGTATTTCGGTTTGTCACGCATTCTTGTACTCTTTAACATTCTCGAAATCTCATTAAATGCATTCAAGTCAATGTTTTTCACTTCAAAAGACTTTGCTTAATGAGTAAGCAATGTAAAGGAATTCCTAGAAAACCCTGTTAAACTATCAAAGTGCCTTGAAACTGTGAATTTGTATCAGTATTTAGGTTTGTCATGCATTTTTGTACTCTTTAACATACTCAGAATCTCATTAAACGCATTCAAATCAATGTTGTTTACTTTGCAAGACTTTGCTTAATGAGTAAGCAATGTAAAGGAATTCCTAGAAAACCCTGTTAAACTATCAAAGTGCCTCGAAACCATGAATTTGTATCAGTATTTCGGTTTGTCATGCCTTCTTGTACTCTTTAACATACTCGAAATCTCATTAAACGCATTCAAATCAATGTTGTTCACTTTAAAAGACTTTGCTTAATAAGTAAGCAATGTAAAGGAATTCATAAAAAGCCCTGTTAAACTATCAAAGTGCCTCGAAACCGTGAATTTGTATCACTCTTTACATACTCAGAATGTCATTAAACGCATTCAAATCAATGTTGTTTACTTCGCAAGACTTTGCTTAATGAGTAAGCAATGTAAAGGAATTCCTAGAAAACCCTGTTAAACTATCAAAGTGCCTCGAAACCGTGAATTTGTATCAGTATTTGGGTTGGTCACGCATTCTTGTACTCCTTAACATATTCGAAATCTCATTAAACGCGTTCAAATCAATGTTGTTTATTTTGAAAGACTTAGCTTAATGAGTAAGCAATGTAAAGGAATTCCTAAAAAACCCCATCTAACTATCAAAGTGCCTGGAAACTGTGAATTTTATGAGTATTTGGGTTTTTCACGCGTTTTTGTACTCTTTAACATACTCGGAATCTCATTAAACGCATTCAAATTAATATTGAGTATTTCGAACGACTTTGCTTAATGATTAAGCAGTGTAAAGGAATTCCTTCAAAACCTTGCTAAATTACCAAAGTGACTAGAAACCGTGAATTTGTATGAGTATTTGGGTTTGTCAAGTGATAACGCACAATTGTATGAGTTAAAAAATCATCTAAACCCACTATTTTATGTTTCTTTCATGTATCAAATGCATCACTTTTGGTATTATTTGATTTTCAGGAAAGAATTCAAAAAGTGTACAAAAACCCTAAGAGTAGCCGTTGGAATCCAAGCTTACGTCCCTGGAATTTCCCAGGCGCATGTCTAAGGATTTATCATAAAAGGAAGAGACGTGCGCTTGGGAAAAGGAAAGAGCGTCCGCTTAGAGTACCAGAATTGGTCCGAGAGCTTTCCCAAGCGTACGCGTACGCTTGAGGAAATGGAAGAAGCGTACGCTTGGATAAAGGAAGAGACGTACGCTTGGATGGCCCCGAGGCTGAATTTATGAACTTCGAAGAACTCAACGGTTTTGGCCAATTTTAGCCAAATCGTTCCAGAATTCTAGGGCACAAAATCCAGAGCTTGGGGAGGCTATAAAAGAGGAGATAATCCAGTTGAGACAACACCAGATTCCATAGACTCATACACCTCTCAATCATTCCATTGTTTATCAATTTCAATCAAGGGTTCATTTCCGAGGTGGTGGCTGCTGGATTCTGAAGAGGAAATCATCATCTCATTACTCAGTGACAATTTCTTACTTTAATCTCATTGCATTGTTGTTTTCATGAATTATTACATTGTTGTTGAAATCATGAACTCAATGTGTAACTAAATCCATTTCGGTTTGGGGATTTGATTGTGACTAATGCATGAAGTATTTCATTGTGTTCTATCTTGTTAATTATTCCCTGTATGATATTTGTGGTGAAAACTTGTGTACTTAGCGGTAACTTGATTGTCATCATGTTTACACTCTAATTGCATTATATTAGTGTAGCCTAGCGGTGCCTAATTGATGTAAGTAGAGTATTGTTATTGACTTAAACCTAGCGGTGGATAGTTGATCAGAACGTGAGTGGAATAATATATGTTTGTCTTTAGCGAGAAAACATTAGATAACATTCTTAGCGGAGTGTGATCTTAAGAACAAAGGTAGAATTGTATGATAGTATGAATTGTAGTCGTAGTTGAATCCCCGAACTGAGTTTTATTATATTGTTATAAACCACAAGAAACCAATCTCAATAGCTTGCATTAGAGAACTAGAATACAATTTGCTTTCTCTTGGGTTCGACCCTTACTTGTCAACTTGTGAGGAATAACAAATTTAATTCGAGGCATCCAACGACGTGCCGTCAAATTTGGCGCCGTTGCCGGGGAAGGCATAAGAGTGTTTAGAGTTCTTAGTGTTTATTCTTTCATTTTTATTTTTTCAGTTTAGTTTTTGTTTTGCATTTTACTGCTTGTCAACATGGCATATGCAGGAAATAACCATGGAAACAATGACCTACCACCATTAGAAATCCCCCTTATTACAGTGAACCGGAACGAGAATTGAGGCGTCGAAGAAGAGACGCAATCGCCCGAAGAAATGCGTTAATGGAAGCGCGAGCATACCTAAGAGAACAAGAAGAAATCAACGAGAACAAAGCGCGTGAACAACACAGACAAGAGGCTAGACCAGAGCCCACACTCAAAGAGATGTCCGCACCAGTTATTCGCAACCAACCGTGGTGCATTGATCATAATCCGGAAGAGGACAATTTCGAAGTTAAAACAGCCGTAGTCCATCACTTACCAAAGTTTGGTGGATTACCGGGAGAAATCGCATCAAGACACTTACAAGAGTTCAACGGAATTTGTCAGACTATGCGCCCACATAACGCACCTGAGGAAAGGTTTAAACTAAAAGTGTTTCCTTTAAGTTTAACTGACCTTGCAAAAAGTTGGTTTTTGTCTTTACCTTCAGGTAGCATACGAACTTGGGAGCAAATGCAGCGTAAGTTCCTTGACAAGTATTATCCACCCGCCAAGGCTGCACAACTCAGAAGAGAGCTCCAAACAATCAAACAAGGCCCCAATGAAGCGATATACGAGTATTTAGAAAAATGAAGCGCATTGGAGCAAAGCTGTAGTCACTTGGGTTTGACGGAGAAGCAGTTAGTGGAACATTTGCTGGATGGATTCAGACCGATGGAACGATGGATGCTAGATGCTACGGCTGGTGGCACGGTCTTGGACTTGACAGCAACTCAAGTAAGAGAATTGATTAATGAGGCTGCAGAAAATGCCAGGTTTAGAGAAGAAACAACGAGTAGAGAAGACAATGGCAGATCAAAGGAAGTATACAAGGCTGAATCAAGTAACATGGCTAGCGAGTTGAAGGAGCTGAAGGAAATGGTGAAAAGGATAGCCATCGGACAAGGACAGACCTCTAAACCTTGTGAGTTTCGCAAAGCAATCAGCCACAAAACCGACGAATGACCTACATTATTCGAAGACGATCAGCAAGAAGTGAATGCAGTAGGAGGCTCCCAAAACTTCCAGCAGAGACAAGGACCTCCTAAATATGGTTTGGCGGCTAATGGATATAGTTGGAGGAACGAAGGAGGGTTTGGCGAGAATCAAAATCAACCAATGCAAAAGCAACAACCATACCGAACGCCATTCCACCACGACAAGTTCAACAACAACAATTCAAATGGGCAGTACCAACAGAAACGTAACTACAATCAGGCAGGACCTAGCAACTCAGCCTCTAGTAAGCCATTAGAGGAAGTAGTGAGGGAGTTAGCCAATAATCAGATGAAGACCGATGGTGCAATTGCCGAATTGACAAAACAAATGTCAGCAATGGCTACCTCTATCAATGAGCTTAAAGATGACAAGGGCAAGCTTCCATCACAGACTGTACCAAATCCAAAAGGAAACCTCAGTGCTATGACTCTAAGGAACGGTAGACAACTTGTGGATGACTCGATCGAAAATGAAGAAGAGCCAATAATGGATGAGGAGGAGCAAGCTGATGAAGAGCAAGCTCCAGAAATTCAGATGAAGGTAAGTCCTAACTCTGAAGCTGAAAATGAAGTTACTGATATTCCGTTACCCTTTCCTTCGCAGTTAAACAAAGGAAAGAAGAAAGTGGAATTAGATGCAGAGTTAATGGAACTTTTCGGCAAGGTGGAAATAACCATTCCACTCATAGACGCAGTGAAACAAATACCGAAGTATGCAAAGTTTCTTAAGGACTTGTGCACAAACCGAAGGAAACCAAGCCACGAGCACGTAAGTTTAGTAACGAATATATCGGCAATTCTACAATGCAAGGACCCAGGTACATTCAATATTTCATGTATTATTGGTGAAGTTAGAATCCATAATTGCATGCTTGACTTGGGTGCTTCAATAAATGTATTGTCATATTCTTTATTCCAAGCTTTACGCATCGGTCCTTTGAGACCTACTGACCTAACTATTCAGCTAGCGGATCGATCATGCACTAAACCCGAAGGTATGCTAGTTGACGTGTTAGTGCGTGTAGGAAAGCTTGTGTTTCTTGCAGATTTCTATGTGATGAAAATGGAGGATGAGGGTCCCAAAGATACCTCAAGAGTGCTGCTAGGAAGACCATTCATGGCTACGGCAAAGACGAAAATAGATACATCTGCGAGAGACCTTTCTATGGAGGTAGATGGGGAGGTGGTACGCTTCAACATTTACAAATCAATGCAATATCCACCGGCACCGCAGATACATGCTTTGGATATCATTGATGATGCGGTGCTTGACTCGGATGTGACTAATGGAAAAGATGCACTAGAGCTGATTATTCGGGAGGCGATACACAATGAAGAAGATTGCAAAAGCTTCGTACTTAACACTAGAGAAGTAGTGCAATTGTTACGAGAAATGTCTATTTCTCCGAGGTATGAACCGTATCCACTCAATTCTGTTAGTGTTATTGATAAAATCTCATCTAGTGTGCAGGATGTTTAGATGGAACTAAAACCTCTACCAGAACACCTTAAGTATGTCTACTTGGGAGACAATGAGACGTTGCCCGTCATAATTAACAAGGAGTTGGACATTGGCCAAGAAGAAAAATTGATGAAGGTGCTTAAGGAGAATAAGGGAGCTATAGGCTGGAGTTTGGCTGACATTAAAGGAATAAGTCCAGCTGTCTGCATGCACATAATTTTGCTTGAAGAAGATGCGAAACCAGTTAGGCAACCACAAAGACGTCTAAATCCTTTGATGTTAGAGGTGGTACAAAAAGAAGTGCAGAAATTACTGGATGCTGGAGTTATATACCCGATCTCAGATAGCGAATGGGTAAGTCCCATACATGTAGTGCCAAAGAAGACGGGAATGACAGTAGAAACAAATGACAAGGGCGAGCTTGTCCCAAAGAGAATTCAAAACGGATGGAGGATGTGCATAGACTACCGAAAGCTAAACGCGGCAACTCGCAAGGATCACTTCCCCCTTCCATTCATCGATCAAATGCTGGACCGACTCGCAGGTAAATCACATTCTTGTTTTCTTGATGGATATTCAGGTTATAACCAAATTCCAATTGCACCCGAGGACCAAGAGAAGACGACATTCACTTGCCCTGTAGGTACATTTGCATTTCGTAGAATGTCATTTGGTTTATGCAATGCACCTGGTACATTTCAACGTGTAGTAATGAGCATGTTTTCTGAATTTCTAAATGATTGCGTTGAAGTGTTCATGGATGACTTCACAGTTTATGAGAATGCATTCGATGATTGTTTGCATAATTTAGAAAAAGTCCTTAAACGTTGCACCGAAATGAATTTGGTTTTAAACTACGAAAAATGTCATTTTATGGTCACTCATGGTGTGGTACTAGGACATGTAATTTCAGAAAAAGGCATTCAAGTAGATGGAGCTAAAATTGATTTGATTCGTAAATTGCCTTACCATACTGACCCTCGAGGCATCAAGTCTTTTCTAGGACATGCAGGGTTTTACGCAGGTTCATTAAAGATTTTTCAAAGACTGCATTGCCGTTGTCCAAACTGTTACAAAAGGATGTATCTTTCGAGTTTGACGACAAATGCAAGGAGGCATTTGAATCACTAAAGAGGGCATTGGTGAGTGCACCCATTGTGCAAGCACCGGACTGGACACAACTATTTGAATTAATGTGTGATGCAAGTGACTTTGTCGTTGGAGCTGTGTTGGGACAACGGAAAGATAACAAGCCGATGGTGATTCATTATGCATCAAAGACCCTCGATGTTGCACAGAAAAACTATTCCACAACAGAAAAAGAGCTTCTATCTATTGTCTTTGCTCTTGAAAAATTCCGTCCCTACTTACTCGGTGCTAAAGTGATTGTTTATTCTGATCATGCAGCTATAAGGTACTTGATGTCAAAGAAAGAGTCCAAACCAAGACTAATTAGATGGATTTTGCTACTGCAAGATTTCGACTTGGAAGTCAAGGATAAGAAGGGTGTTGAAAACACAGTAGCTGACCACTTGAGCCGCATTGAGCAAAAAGAGAGCCTCAAGAATAAATGAAACATTCCCAGATGAACATCTCTTCCAAATCAGCACAAAAGCACCATGGTATGCTAACATAGTTAACTACCTGGTGGGAGGTACATTTCCATCTTCATTTACTAAAGCACAGAAACTTAGATTGAAACATGACTCTAAGTATTACATATGGGACGATCCATACTTATGGAAGATAGGAGCTGATCAGGTTGTTAGGAGATGTGTATCTGATGATGACATGTTATCTATACTTGTTTTCTGTCATGACTATGCATGTGGTGGTCACTTTGGACCTAGACGTACTGCAGAAAGATTTTAGAGTGTGGATTTTATTGGCTTCATTGTTTAGAGATGCATACACTCATTGTAAAAATTGTGATAGATGCCAAAGGGTAGGAAATATCTCTGCTAGGAATGAAATGCCACAGACCCCTATAATAGTTAGTGAAATATTTGACGTTTGGGAATAGATTTTATGGGACCATTTCCTAGTTCCTTTGGGTATCAATACATCTTGGTCGCAGTTGACTATGTATCTAAATGGGTAGAGGCAAAAGCTAAGAAATGATGATGGCAAAACTGTGGTAGATTTTCTGCGCACTAACATATTTTGCAGGTTTGGAATACCAAAAGCAATAATTAGTGATCAAGGAACACACTTCTGCAATAAAGTGTTAGGAGCATTGTTCAAAAAGTATGGGGTTCATCATAGAATTGCCACAGCATACCACCCTCAAACCAATGGCCAAGCTGAAATATCTAACCGGGAAATCAAGTCAGTGTTAGAAAAAATGGTCAAGCCATCACGCAAGGATTGGTCAAGGAAATTGGATGATGTACTTTGGGCGTACAGGACAGCATACAAAACTCCTATCGGTACCTCACCTTTCAAACTAGTCTATGGCAAAGCTTGTCATTTACCAGTTGAAGTGGAGCATAGAGCATATTGGGCATTAAAGGAATGTAACTTAGACTTGAAGGAAGCTGGTCTTGAAAGAACAATGCAGATCAATGAA
Source organism: Sedum album (assembly GCA_006409495.1). Classification (NCBI taxonomy): domain Eukaryota; kingdom Viridiplantae; phylum Streptophyta; class Magnoliopsida; order Saxifragales; family Crassulaceae; genus Sedum; species Sedum album. The sequence goes on along the minus strand of QZGG01000330.1, from coordinate 82,378 downwards.
TTAGAAGAAGTCCGCCTAGAGGCTTATGAGAGCCAATCTGACTACAAGGTGAGAACAAAAATGTACCACGACAAGTACTCCTCTTCTCTTCAAGACTAAAGCTAATGCCGGGTAAACTCCGTTCAAGATGGGCTGGTCCATTCGTCATCACCAAGATATTTAATCATGGAGCAATAGAGTTAGCAAAACCAGAGAGTGGGGAAAGGTTCAAGGTTAATGGACACAGAATCAAAGCTTATTATGACAACAAGATTGAGCCACCACAAGAGATAACATTAGAGGAACCGTTTGCAACTGTTATGCATCTGAAAACAGTAAGGGAACTTAACAATGATGATGATCCGGAGGAGGATACGTAGGAGGACCCAGATGAAGATCCTGAAGAAGACCCTGAGGAAGATCCGGAGGAGGATCCAGAGGAGGAGCCTGAAGAGGAAAAGTTTGAATGGGAACCGATAGACGAGGAGGAATATCCACAAAGGAAGCGTGGAGATGGTCCATTCAGTCTTTCTATCAAAATTGGAATGGTGGAGCTAGATGATTGCCTTGTAGACTCGGGGTCTACGCACAACGTATTACCTAAATCAGTTTACGATGAAATGGAAAGAATGTTGCCTCCGTTGCTCCCAGTAAGAAAGAGGCTAACAATGGCCGATGAAACAGTTAAATTAACCACGGGACTGATTAAAGATGTATTCATTTGCATCCACGGATACGCTATTAAGTTGGACTTCACGGTAGTTGACATGGGAGGGCCAGGACGGATACTGCTGGGCGAAGAATTCTTGGACGATACTAAAGCACTCATGGACTTTGGTAACGGACAGTTATTTCTTACTTTACCATACAGTAAACTAACTCTAAATCGCAGGGGTGATTTAGTTACAAGCACAGCAATTGGTGAGCAAGGAGAATACTCAAGAAGTCAGAGCCGCAGCCGATCCAGAGAGCGCAGTCAGTCTCCTACGCCGAGTTCAAGAAAGGAAGCCTTCTACAGAAACAGATTGAATCAACCATTTAGTGTCAGAGGAAATAGATATTGGAGCAAAACTAGGAAGGGTCCGGGATGCAAGAAATGACAGAGACAAGAGGTACACAGTCGAGCCAACGACTTTAAACAAGTGCACTAGTTGGGAGGTAACCCAATACCGTAGATACTTTGTTTGATTTTTTTAATAATTTTAGTGTGTGTCTTAGTTTTAAAAAAATGTGATAATTTGAAGAGGAAGGTGTTGTTTAAAGTGTGTAGGGTGGAACCCAAGCGCACGCCTCTACCATTTTTAAGGCGTACGTAAAAGGATTATTGGAAAAATCAAGAAGGGTACGCTTGGAAATTAAAGAAGGCAGCGCTTGGAAGGCTGAAAAATGTTCAGTGGGTTTTACCCAAGCATAGGCGTACGCCTGGGATATTACAAAAGAGTACGCTTGGAAAATCATGAAGCGTACGCTTCGGATGTCAAGCGATGTCGTTTTGATCAGTACAACACGGACACCTGCTCATACAACCCAACTGATATCGACCGAACTGAGCTCAACTTTTACAACCAATTCGATTGGATCCTCAAGACAACTCGGACAAAATTCAATCTCATTAAACGCATTCAAATCAATGTTGTTTACTTCGAAAGACTTAGCTTAATGAGTAAGCAATGTAAAGGAACTCCTAGAAACCTCTGTTAAACTATCAAAGTACCTTGAAACCGTGAATTTTTATGAGTATTGGGTTTGTCACGCATTTTTGTACTCTTTCACATACTCTGAATCTCATTAAACGCATTCAAATCAATGTTGTTTACTTCGCAAGACTTTGCTTAATGAGTAAGCAATGCAAAGGAATTCTTAGAAAACCCTGATTAAACTATCAAAGTGCCTCGAAACCGTGAATTTGTATCGTTATTTTGGTTTGTCACCCATTCTTGTACTCTTTAACATACTCGGAATCTCATTAAATGCATTTAAATCAATGTTGTTCACATCAAAAGCCTTTTCTTAATGAGTAATCAATGTAAAGGAATTCCTAGAAAACCCTGTTAAACTATCAAAGTGCCTCGAAACCGTGAATTTGTATCAGTATTTGGGTTTGTCACGCATTCTTGTACTCTTTAACATACTCGGAATCTCATTAAACGCATTCAAATCAATGTTGTTTACTTCAAAAGACTTTGCTTAATGAGTAAGCAATGTAAAGGAATTCCTAGAAAACCTTGTTAAACTATCAAAGTGACAGGACACCGTGAATTTGTATCAGTATTTCGGTTTGTCACGCATTCTTATACTCTTTAACATACTCGGAATCTCATTAAACGCATTCAAATCAATGTTGTTTACTTTGAAAGACTTAGCTTAATGAGTAAGCAATGTAAAGGGATTCCTAGAAAACCTTGTTAAACTATCAAAGTGCCTTGAAATCGTGAATTTTTATGAGTATTTGGGTTTGTCACGCATTTTTGTACTCTTTAACATACTCAGAATCTCATTAAACGCATTCAAATCAATGTTGTTTACTTCGCAAGACTTTGCTTAATGAGTAAGCAATGTAAAGGAATTCCTAGAAAACCCTGTTAAACTATCAAAGTGCCTCGAAATCGTGAATTTGTATCAGTATTTGGGTTTGTCACGCATTCTTGTACCTTAACATACTCGGAATCTCATTAAATGCATTCAAATCAATGTTGTTTACTTCGAAAGACTTAGCTTAATGAGTAAGCAATGTAAAGGAATTCTATAAAACCCTGTTAAACTATCAAAGTGACTGGAAACCGTGAATTTGTATCAGTATTCGGTTTGTCACGCATTCTTGTACTCTTTAACATACTCGAATCTCATTAAACGCATTCAAATCAATGTTGTTTACTTCGAAGACTTGCTTAATGAGTAAGCAATGTAAAGGAATTCCTAGAAAACCCTGTTAAACTATCAAAGTACCTGAAACGTGAATTTGTATCAGTATTTGGTTTGTCACGCATTCTTGTACTCTTTAACATACTCAATCTCATTAAACGCATTCAAATCAATGTTGTTTACTTCGCAAGACTTTGCTTAATGAGTAAGCAATGTAAAGGAATTCCTAGAAAACCCTGTTAAACTATCAAAGTGCCTCGAAACCGTGAATTTGTCAGTATTTCTTGTCACGCATTCTTGTACTCTTTAACATACTCGGAATCTCATTAAAGCATTCAAATCAATGTTGTTACTTCAAGTTTTGCTTAATGAGTAAGCAATGTAAAGGAATTCCTAGAAAACCCTGTTAAACTATCAAAGTGCCTCGAAACCGTGAATTTGTATCAGTATTTCGGTTTGTCACGCATTCTTGTACTCTTTAACATACTCGGAATCTCATTAAACGCATTCAAATCAATGTTGTTTACTTCAAGACTTTGCTTAATGAGTAAGCAATGTAAAGGAATTCCTAGAAAACCTTGTTAAACTATCAAAGTGACAGGACACCGTGAATTTGTATCAGTATTTCGGTTTGTCACGCATTTTTGTACTCTTTAACATACTCTGAATCTCATTAAACGCATTCAAATCAATGTTGTTTACTTTGCAAGACTTTGCTTAATGAGTAAGCAATGTAAAGGAATTCCTAGAAAACCCTTAAACTATCAAAGTGCCTCGAAACCTGAATTTGTATCAGTATTTCGGTTTGTCACGCATTCTTGTACTCTTTAACATACTCGGAATCTCATTAAAGCATTCAAATCAATGTTGTTACGCAAGACTTTGCTTAATGAGTAAGCAATGTAAAGGAATTCCTAGAAAACCCTGTTAAACTATCAAAGTGCCTCGAAACGTGAATTTGTATCAGTATTTCGGTTTGTCACGCATTCTTGTACTCTTTAACATACTCGGAATCTCATTAAACGCATTCAAATCAATGTTGTTTACTTCAAGACTTTGCTTAATGAGTAAGCAATGTAAAGGAATTCCTAGAAAACCCTGTTAAACTATCAAAGTGACAAACGTGAATTTGTATCAGTATTTCGGTTTGTCACGCATTCTTGTACTCTTTAACATACTCGGAATCTCATTAAAGCATTCAAATCAATGTTGTTTACTTGCAAGACTTTGCTTAATGAGTAAGCAATGTAAAGGAATTCCTAGAAAACCTTGTTAAACTATCAAAGTGCCTGAAACGTGAATTTGTATCAGTATTTCGGTTTGTCACGCATTCTTGTACTCTTTAACATACTCAGTCTCATTAAACGCATTCAAATCAATGTTGTTTACTTGCAAGACTTTGCTTAATGAGTAAGCAATGTAAAGGAATTCCTAGAAAACCCTGTTAAACTATCAAGTGCCTCGAAACGTGAATTTGTATCAGTATTTCGGTTGTCACGCATTCTTGTACTCTTTAACATACTCGGAATCTCATTAAATGCATTCAAATCAATGTTGTTTACTTCGAAAGACTTTGCTTAATGAGTAAGCAATGTAAAGGAATTCCTAAACCTTGTTAAACTATCAAGTGACTGGAAACCGTGAATTTGTATCAGTATTTCGGTTTGTCACGCATTCTTGTACTCTTTAACATACTCGAATCTCATTAAACGCATTCAAATCAATGTTGTTTACTTCGCAAGACTTTGCTTAATGAGTAAGCAATGTAAAGGAATTCCTAGAAAACCTGTTAAACTATCAAAGTGCCTGAAACGTGAATTTGTATCAGTATTTCGGTTTGTCACGCATTCTTGTACTCTTTAACATACTCAGAATCTCATTAAAGCATTCAAATCAATGTTGTTTACTTCGCAAGACTTTGCTTAATGAGTAAGCAATGTAAAGGAATTCTAGAAAACCCTGTTAAACTATCAAAGTGCCTCGAAACCGTGAATTTGTATCAGTATTTCGGTTTGTCACGCATTCTTGTACTCTTTAACATACTCGGAATCTCATTAAAAGCATTCAAATCAATGTTGTTTACTTCAAGACTTTGCTTAATGAGTAAGCAATGTAAAGGAATTCCTAGAAAACCCTGTTAAACTATCAAAGTGCCTCGAAACCGTGAATTTGTATCAGTATTTCGGTTTGTCACGCATTCTTGTACTCTTTAACATACTCGGAATCTCATTAAACGCATTCAAATCAATGTTGTTTACTTCGCAAGACTTTGCTTAATGAGTAAGCAATGTAAAGGAATTCTAGAAAACCTTGTTAAACTATCAAAGTGACGACACGTGAATTTGTATCAGTATTTCGGTTTGTCACGCATTCTTGTACTCTTTAACATACTCGGAATCTCATTAAACGCATTCAAATCAATGTTGTTTACTTCGAAAGACTTAGCTTAATGAGTAAGCAATGTAAAGGAATTCCTAGAAAACCTTGTTAAACTATCAAAGTGCCTGAAACTATGAATTTGTATCAGTATTTCGGTTTGTCACGCATTCTTGTACTCTTTAACATACTCGGAATCTCATTAAACGCATTCAAATCAATGTTGTTTACTTCCCAAGACTTTGCTTAATGAGTAAGCAATGTAATGGAATTCCTAGAAAACCCTGTTAAACTATCAAAGTGCCTCGAAATCGTGAATTTGTATAAGTATTTGGGTTGGTCACTGATAGAGTATAGTTGTACGCTACTTTAAGTCCTTTACATTGCCAATATTCTAACATATTTCAGTATAAGATTACGCTTTTGGTGTAGTTTTGTATCTCAGGTCTAAAAGATGAGTTAGAATGAAAACGCAACAAGAAGGCTGATTTCCTGAACAAAAGACAACAACTTGACAAACAAGGACAGAAGACCACTAGCGCGCGAGCACTATGGCGCGCGAGTGTGGGTCGCGCAGAAGACAGCAAAACGGTGACGTCAGCAAAAAGCGAGATATTCGGAACGATGACGTCATCACGCGCTAAAGATATTTCTAAGTTCAGTTTTTGGAGATTTAATATTTCCTAAGCTGATTCTTAGAGATATAGATGATTTCCTACAGATATCCTTGATATTCGTGGAAACCCTAAAAGGCAAGGCTATAAATATCAAGCTTGAGGGGAATCACAAGAGAGCGATTTTACACACACGCATACTCAGAGAGCAGAACTCCGACGCGCGCGAGCTGCCACGCGAGCCTGACGACGCAGCATACAGATTTGTCTTGTTATTTTAGTTGTCATTTAATTATTCTTGAGATGTATTCATTCAGCATGAGTAGCTAAACTCACTGAACTCGGTTTGGATTTGAATCTATGAATAATATGTTTTGAGGTCTTGTTCTTAAATTGCATGATAAGTTTAGTATTATTATTCCGAACTCAATTGCATGATAATTAGGTTAGACAATTAAGCGAAGCCTTGCACCGCAGACTTAGTTGTAAAATCTGTTATCTATAGTTAAACTATCAGAGGTACGTGACTGTGAATGATAGGAGTAACACTAGAATAGGCAGTAGCTACCTTGACCGGATTCGTTATTGACTAGACTAGGTTGAGTAATAATATCATACAGACTTTGACCGGAATGTATGTGTAGGTTATTAAGCTGTGACAGGACCTTAATCTACGTGGACAATTAGATCATGTACCATTAGTGACCAAGGATAAACATAGAATTCATAGTGAAGAATCTGAACCGGGATCATCTCTTGCATATTTATTTACACCTTTTATACCTGCTTTCTGTGTGTGCGCCAGTTACACTTGCGCAGTAGTTTTCGTTCTTTTAATTGTTTACTCACGCACAACCCCAATTCTTAGTTTGTAGATTGAGAAGAGACTTCCACCGTTCCCTGTGGATTCGACCCCAGCTTGCCGATACTATACTAGTGAGGAGAGTAGGGATAAATTTGCAGCACTCAATGACGTGCTCGTCAAATTTTGGCGCCGTTGTCGGGGAACGGCTAGAGAAGTTTTCTTTTCCTTTTTCTTTTGTTATTTAATATTAGTTTTCTTAAACAAAAATCAAAAAAAAAAATTAGTTATGTTTAATTTAGCTGTTGTTTTTGTCTTGCATGGAAGATTTTGGTGAAAATAGTGTAATCGGCAGAAGAAGAGAAACTCCAGACGCGCCAGTGCGCAACGCCGAAAACATTTTTGCTTGCCTGCATCCAGCTGAACTCGAAGCAATCAGAAGAGAAGTACGCAGAGATTTAGAGTTCAGAATGGATGTTGAATTACCCAGAAACGACAATCAGCTGAATGATAACATGGATGGACGCGCGCCACCCCCTGTCGCGCGCGTGCCTGCTCAACCTATGGCGCGACGCACCATTAAAGAGATTTCGGCTCCTCAAGCCGTTAATCAGCCATGGTGCATCGTACTGCCCCCAGATGGTCACTTTGAGCTACGGACTCAGCTTGTTCACTACATACCAAAGTTCCATGGTATGGCTAGTGAGAACCCAGTCAACACGTCAGAGAGTTCGCGGCCATTTGCGAGAACATGAGGAATGGAATGAGGATCCTGAGTTGCTGAAGTTGAGAGCTTTCCCATTCTCGCTATGTGATTCAGCTCGACAATGGTTGATGGGACTAGCTCCGGGTTCAATAAGGACATGGCCCGAGCTACAAGAACGGTTTCTAGATAAATTTTACCCCGCGGCCAAAGTATCATTGCTACGTAGAGAGCTAGCTGCGCCAAAATAGTTGCATGGAGAGTCGTTATCAGAGTATTACGAGCGGTTCAGGGAACTTGAAGCGAACTGCTACAATCATGGACTCCCGCAACATGTGTTGATCGAGAACTTCCTCAACGGATTAACTGAGATGGAACTCAGGTTGTTGAACGCTTGCGCAGGAGGTAACGTGAGGAATATGTATCCAGAGGACGTATGGAAACTGATAGAAGACACTGCGGATCAAGTCAGATATCAAGTGTCGCTAGAGAACAACCGCACCAGAGCACTGCATCAGGTAGATGTAACCGGAGAGATCAAGGAATTGAAAAACATGATGCAGAAGTTGATGTTGAAGCAGAGCGTCGATACTAGAACTTGTGAATTCTGTCACGCCACAGATCACCTGACTGACGCATGCCCCACTCTGTTTGAAGAACACGCAGATGTTAATGCTGTGGGTGGATGGAATAATGGACAAGCTAGGCAAGGACAGCCTAGATTCGGATTAGCAGAGAATGGATTCAGTTGGAAGAATGAGCAGAACTTTCAGAGACCGCGCGCTGACTGGCGCGCGCAACTAATGCCCCCACTGGCGCGCGACCTTACGCGCCAGCTGCTGCTTATAACCCGCCACATAAACGCGCTGAAGGACCAGTACTGTACAACCAGCAGCCACCCAAAAAGTCATTAGAGGAAATAGTTGGTTAGTTGGCCGAGACAGTACGACAAAATGAAGAGCAGAATGATAAAAGATTTAAATTGATAGAGAACCAGCTCACCCACATCGCTACCCCCGTGAATGAACTAAAGGCTAGTGATGGCAATCTGCCCTCGCAGGTTATTCAAAATCCAAAGGGTAGTATCAACATGGTTCAGATGGACGCGCCACAACCAGACCATACCAGCGCGCCAGTTGATACGCGCGATACTAATGACGCAGCAGAGTTGAGTACAGAAGTATTTGTTGCACCAGTCTCTACACGCATCAACCCTGACGCACCAGAGAAGAATAAGGACGATATCATACTAGACGATTTCCACGCCAGTCTAACTCATGTCGGCAAACTCATGTCGGCAAACTCAAGTTTCTAGCAGATTTTTATGTAGTCGACATGAACAAGCCGAACACTGAAACCCGAGAAACTGTGTTGCTTGGCCGACCATTCATGAGGACCGCGCAAGTGTGCATTGACGTCGGGAAAGGTATGGTGACATTACAAGACAAGAAGCACATACTCAGGTTAGATGTCATCAATAGAATCAAGTGATCAGAGGAACCGTTGGCAAATGATTGGATAAACGAGGCACCAATACCAAGGGATTCTGAGATGATGCGCGCCAGCCAGAAGAACATGCCGTTGGCGCGCCAGAACAATATAAAGAATAAGCCACCCGACAAGAAAAGCAGAGGCCGAAGCCAGGAGCAACACGATACATGGGAACAACATCGAAACGCAGATGCGGTGCGCAGGATGATCATGCAGAACAGAACCGCACGACTCAAAGACGCGCGAGAGACTAGCGCATCAACAAGACATAATACGCGAGACTTCGCGTTTTCTATCTCTTTACCTTCTGATCATATTGATTACTCTTATTATTCTGATATTAACCCACTTTAATTTTTGCCGTGCAGGAAAGATGATAACACAGGAGGAGGCAAATATTCAAGTGTGGGGGAGGTAAACCGTGCACTATGAGTGCACAATTGCGTCGAGCTAACGACGTTAAACAAAGCACTCGTCGGAAGGTACTCCGACAAACTTAACTTAGTTTTATTTTCATATGTTTAGTTTGCTTAGTTTTAGTTTAGTTTTAGTTTTAGGTTTAGTTTTAGTTGGGCCCAAGTTAGTTTTGGGCCATGCATGCATGTGGTGAATTTTCTTACTATAAATATGTGATGAGAGGTAAAAATTATGTCACTCTTCATTTCTCACTTATCTCTCTAACCACAAAAAACCCAATCTTTCACCGCCGCCGCCGACCGCCGCCTACTGCCGCCGCGCCGCCGCCGTCACACAGCCCAGAATTTCGTGAATTTCAACCAGAACGTAGATCTCAGTGCAGGTAACATACTGTTCAAATTTCAGCGTAATTGGATCAGTTTTGGTGTGCCAATTGTTCAGTAGAAATCCTAGATCTAGATCTGCCCGTGCTCGCGCGTGACAGGACACGCGCGCCAGTCTGCCATTCTTGAGTAAATTATTTGCTGCGTACAATGTCGATCTGTGTGGACCAGTCCGAAAAATTGGATTTTGAGATCAAATATAGGATGTTCAGTAGGTGTGAAGTATTGCCTACCGTCTTTGTGGATGAGGAGTTTTTGCATGAGATGGGGTTGTATGAGGAGGTGCACGCGGCATTCGCCGCAACCGGATGGGGATCATTTATGGAGCTATCCTCGGACACGGACGTGGAGGACGCATTGGAGTTCCTTGCGTCGTATGAGGGCTTAGCTGATCGGATTCGGTACCGCCATAGGGGCGTGTACTATGAGGCCACGCCATCCCAGTTCGGCGCAGTCATGGGACTCGCGCGCATGCCTGGCGCAGAGGTGGATGAACACACGGACCAGGAAGCCTGGGACGATTGGACTGACGGCAGCAAGCCGTATGCTGGTGGGCGAAGCCTCGGGACAGAACTACTGGATCCAAAGATGTTTTACATGCAGCGTCTCATCTCCCACTCCATCATCGGCCGCTACAATGGATCTCAGCGGCCCGGTCTACTAGATATGGAGATCCTCAAGGGTCTCTCCTCGGGAAGAAGGTGCGCTACACGCGCTTGCTCACCAGCTACTGGGAATCGGTGAGCATGAAGGGCCCAATGCTATGCGGAGGACTGATCACGCACTTTCTGCGTGCGTTGCATATGGAGCAATGGTTAGAAGATCACACAATTGTACGGGCAGAGTTTCTGACGCGCCAGAAGATGCGCCTGTACAAAGGAATCAAGGTGTGCGCGGATGGAACCGCGTATTGGAGCTACAGGCGCGGACTCGAGAACATTAGGGCTGCGCCAGAGGAAGTGGCGCAAGAACCAGTGGCGCCCAGAAGGAGCAGGCGCCGATCAGAGCATGCGCAAGCAGAGTCCAGCGCACAAGGCAGTGGCGCACAAGTGCTGATTGATGAGCGCTGGGTGTTCAATGCCCAGCGTGTTATGGAATATGTGGCGCCACAGGGTGCCAACTTGGACATGACGCCACCCAGAGGCTGGCGTGCAGGAGACCCGATCTCCGAGGAGTATGCACTACAAGGCGAAGACCCAATTGAAGAGCTCTCCCGGTCTTTTTTCATCATCTTTCTAAATATGCTGTGATCGGTGTCTGAACTACTCGGTGAATGACTATGTTTGAACCGTTTGTTTTAAAATACATGTATTATGACTTGATCTTATGTTTTAAATGGTGTTTAAACTTGCTCGGTGTCTTTTGATTTATTGCGGTGATATGGTTATAATCGGTGCAAATGATTAATATGCATGCATTACTATTGCTTTCTTTCCTACTTGTGCATAACGTGAGGACACGTTTTTGTTTAAGTGTGGGGGGGTAGTAGTACATTTAACTTAGGAGTAGAATTAAATTTTTCATTTTTTTAGTTTAAACAAACCAAACCGAACGCTGAACACATCTCAAGAGGTAATTGCGCGCGAGAAACATTGCGGGCGCGACCTGTTTGCGCACTCGCGCACCTGAGGTATTTTTGTGCTTATATGACATATTCTGATTTTTTGATAATTTTTTCGAATTTTGTGTATCTCTTAAGTGGAATAACGAGGGATGTAGAGCTGACAGAAACGTCCTAGAAAAGCAGTCGATCGAACGAAGCTTGAGGATCGGTTGCATGGTTATGAGTTTTTGTGGAGGTTGGTACTTCGCGGTCAAAGGAATAAGAGCAAGCTCAGTCACGCAGATGCCGAAGGCGAAACCCTACCAGCGTGACGAGACGGGAAAACAAACCGTCTTCGTGGAAGTTAGTTGCTCGGAAGGGGCGCGCGGTTGCAAACGCGCGGTCTGACTTGCGCGCGACTGATCAGAAGCGAGAGCGGGGCGTGGTTCCATAGCTGCTATCCGAAGGCCATGATTGGGAAACGTTCTAGGGAAGAATCAAGATCCGGACCAGAGAAAGAAAAGTATTCAATTCAAAGTTAAAGCTCAAAAGGCCGAAACAATGAAGAGAAGAAATTTGTGCAACAAAGGTTATCAATCTGTCCGAGAAACAAACAGTTAAGCGTCAAAGACGTAAAGCTCAGAAACCCTAAGACGCGTATCAATCACGTACCAGAGAAAGCGAAAACAAGTAACCATGCAAGCGCAACTCAAGTAGAATTCGGTGACCGGTGCTTACAAAGGACTATCTCCCAATCATCCGAATTGATTTGCATTCCACAAAAGAGGTAACACAAGGTTTGAATTAGTTACTTAAAACAGTTCTGTGTTGTATGATCACAAGTGCGCAGGTTGTGAGAGTGGCGCAGACATCTGGCGCAGTAAGTCCAACATTCACGTGTGCATTACACAAAAGGTAAGGAAGCCGACTTGTTCAGGGACGAACAAGAGTAAGTGTGGGGGATTTGATAGAGTATAGTTGTACGCTACTTTAAGTCCTTTACATTGCCAATATTCTAACATATTTCAGTATAAGATTACGCTTTTGGTGTAGTTTTGTATCTCAGGTCTAAAAGATGAGTTAGAATGAAAACGCAACAAGAAGGCTGATTTCCTGAACAAAAGACAACAACTTGACAAACAAGGACAGAAGACCACTAGCGCGCGAGCACTATGGCGCGCGAGTGTGGGTCGCGCAGAAGACAGTAAAACGGTGACGTCAGCAAAAAGCGAGATATTCGGAACGATGACGTCATCACGCGCTAAAGATATTTCTAAGTTCAGTTTTTGGAGATTTAATATTTCCTAAGCTGATTCTTAGAGATATAGATGATTTCCTAGAGATATCCTTGATATTCGTGGAAACCCTAGAAGGCAAGGCTATAAATATCAAGCTTGAGGGGAATCACAAGAGAGCGATTTTACACACACGCATACTCAGAGAGCAAAACTCCGACGCGCGCGAGCTGCCACGCGAGCCTGACGACGCAGCATACAGATTTGTCTTGTTATTTTAGTTGTCATTTAATTATTCTTGAGATGAATTCATTCAGCATGAGTAGCTAAACTCACTGAACTCGTTTTGGATTTGAATCTATGAATAATATGTTTTGAGGTCTTGTTCTTAAATTGCATGATAAGTTTAGTATTATTATTCCGAACTCAATTGCATGATAATTAGGTTAGACAATTAAGCGAAGCCTTGCACCGCAGACTTAGTTGTAAAATCTGTTATCTATAGTTAAACTATCAGAGGTACGTGACTGTGAATGATAGGAGTAACACTAGAATAGGCAGTAGCTACCTTGACCGGATTCGTTATTGACTAGACTAGGTTAAGTAATAATATCATACAGACTTTGACCGGAATGTATGTGTAGGTTATGAAGCTGTGACAGGACCTTAATCTACGTGGACAATTAGATCATGTACCATAGTGACCAAGGATAAACATAGAATTCATAGTGAAGAATCTGAACCGGGATCATCTCTTGCATATTTATTTACACCTTTTATACCTGCTTTCTGTGTGTGCGCCAGTTACACTTGCGCAGTAGTTTTCGTTCTTTTAATTGTTTACTCACGCACAACCCCAATTCTTAGTTTGTAGATTGAGAAGAGACTTCCACCGTTCCCTGTGGATTCGACCCCAGCTTGCCGATACTATACTAGTGAGGAGAGTAGGGATAAATTTGCAGCACTCAACGACGTGCTCGTCAGTCACGCATTCTTGTACCCCTTAACATACTCGGAATCTCATTAAACGCATTCAAATCAATGTTGTTTATTTCGAAAGACTTAGCTTAATGAGTAAGCAATGTAAAGGAATTTCTATAAAACCTTGTTAAACTATCCAACTGACTGGAAACCGTGAAATTGTATAAGTAATTCGGTTTGTCACGCATTCTTGTACTCTTTAACATACTCGTAATCTCATTAAACGCATTCAAATAAATGTTGTTTACTTCGAAAGACTTAGCTTAATGAGTAAGTAATGTAATGGAATTCCTAGAAACCTCTGTTAAACTATCAAAGTACCTCGAAACTGTTAATTTGTATCAGTATTTCGGTTTGTCACGCATTCTTGTACTCTATAACATACTCGGAATCTCATTAAACGCATTCAAATCAATGTTTTTCACATCAAAAGACTTTGGTTAATGAGTAAGCAATGTAAAAGAATTCCTAGAAAACCCTGTTAAACTATCAAAGTGCCTCAAACTGTGAATTTGTATCAGTATTTGGGTTGGTCACGCATTCTTGTACTCCTTAACATATTAGGAATCTCATTAAATGCATTCAAATCAATGTTGTTTGTTTCGAAAGACTTAGCTTAATGAGTAAACAATGTAAAGGAATTCCTAGAAAACCCAATCTAACTATCAAAGTGCCTTGAAACTGTGAATTTGTATGAGTATTTGGGTTTTTCATGCATTTTTGTACTCTTTAACATTCTCGGAATCTCATTAAACGCATTCAAATTAATATTTTTTACTACGAAAGACTTTGCTTAATGATTAAGCAATGTAAAGGAATTCCTTCAAAACCCCGTTAAACTAGCAAAGTGACTAGAAACCCAGAATTTGTATGAGTATTTAAGTTTGTCAAGCATTCTTATCCCTTTAACATACTCAGAATCTAATTAAACGCATTCGAATCAATGTTGTTCACTTCAAAAGACTCTTCTTAATGAGTAAGCAATGTAAAGGAATTCCTAGAAAACCCCATCTAACTATCAAAGTGCCTTGAAACTGTGAATTTGTATGAGTATTTTGGTTTGTCACGCATTCTTGTACTCTTTAACATACTTGGAATCTCATTAAAGCATTCAAATCAATGTTGTTCACATCAAAGACTTTGCTTAATGAGTAAGCAATGTAAAGGAATTCCTAGAAAACCCTGTTAAACTCTCAAAGTGCCTCGAACCGTGAATTTGTAACAGTATTTGGGTTTGTCACGCATTCTTGTACTCTTTAACATACTCAAATCTCATTAAATGAATTCAAATCAATGTTGTTCACTTCAAAAGATTTTGCTTAATGAGTAAGCAATGTAAAGGAATTCCTAGAAAACCTTGTTAAACTATCAAAGTGACTGGACACCTTTAATTTGTATCAGTATTTCGGTTTGTTACGGATTCTTGTACTCTTTAACATACTCGGAATCTCATTAAACGCATTCAAATCAATGTTGTTTACTTCGCAAGACTTTGCTTAATGAGTAAGCAATGTAAAGGAATTATTAGAAAACCCTGTTAAACTATCAAAGTGCCTCGAAACTGTGAATTTGTATAAGTATTTCGGTTTGTCACGCATTCTTGTACTCTTTAACATACTCGGAATCTCATTAACGCATTCAAATCAATGTTGTTTACTTCGCAAGACTTTGCTTAATGAGTAAGCAATGTAAAGGAATTCTTCGAAAACCCTGTTAAACTATCAAAGTGCCTCGAAACTGTGAATTTGTATCAGTATTACGGTTTGCCACGCATTCTTGTACTCTTTAACATAATTGGAATCTCATTAAACGCATTCAAATCAATGTTGTTTACTCCGCAAGACTTTGCTTAGTGAGTAAGCAATGTAAAGGAATTCCTAGAAAACCCTGTTAAACTATCAAAGTGCCTCGAAACTGTGAATTTGTATCAGTATTTCGGTATGTCACGCATTCTTGTACTCTTTAACATACTCGAATCTCATTAAAGACATTCAAATCAATGTTGTTTACTTCGCAAGACTTTGCTTAATGAGTAAGCAATGTAAAGGAATTCCTAGAAAACCCTGTTAAACTATCAAAGTGCCTCGAAATGTGAATTTGTAACAGTATTTCGGTTTGTCTCGCATTCTTGTACTCTTTAACATACTCAGAATCTCATTAAAGGCATTCAAATCAATGTTATTTACTTCGCAAGACTTTGCTTAATGAGTAAGCAATGTAAAGGAATTCCTAGAAAACCCTGTTAAACTCTCAAAGTGCCTCGAAACCGTGAATTTGTAACAGTATTTCGGTTTGTCACGCATTCTTGTACTCTTTAACATACTCGGAATCTCATTAAAGGCATTCAAATCAATGTTGTTTACTTCAAAAGATTTTGCTTAATGAGTAAGCAATGTAAAGGAATTCCTAGAAAACCTTGTTAAACTATCAAAGTGACTGGACACCATGAATTTGTATCAGTATTTCGGTTTGTCACGCATTCTTGTACTCTTTAACATACTCGGAATCTCATTAAACGCATTCAAATCAATGTTGTTTACTTCGCAAGACTTTGCTTAATGAGTAAGCAATGTAAAGGAATTCCTAGAAAACCCTGTTAAACTATAAAAGTGCCTCAAAACTGTGAATTTGTATCAGTATTTCGGTTTGTCACGCATTCTTGTACTCTTTAACATACTCAGAATCTCATTAAAGGCATTCAAATCAATGTTGTTTACTTCGCAAGACTTTGCTTAATGAGTAAGCAATGTAAAGGAATTCCTAGAAAACCTTGTTAAACTATCAAAGTGACTGGACACCATGAATTTGTATCAGTATTTCGGTTTGTCACGCATTTTTGTACTCTTTAACATACTCAGAATCTCATTAACCGCATTCAAAGCAATGTTGTTTACTTCGCGACTTTGCTTAATGAGTAAGCAATGTAAAGGAATTCCTAGAAAACCCTGTTAAACTATCAAAGTGCCTCGAAACTGTGAATTTGTATCAGTATTTCGGTTTGTCACGCATTCTTGTACTCTTTAACATACTCGGAATCTCATTAAAGGCATTCAAATCAATGTTGTTTACTTCGCAAGACTTTGCTTAATGAGTAAGCAATGTAAAGGAATTCCTAGAAAACCCTGTTAAACTATCAAAGTGCCTCGAAACTGTGAATTTGTAACAGTATTTCGGTTTGTCACGCATTCTTGTACTCTTTAACATACTCGGAATCTCATTAAAGACATTCAAATCAATGTTGTTTACTTCGCAAGACTTTGCTTAATGAGTAAGCAATGTAAAGGAATTCCTAGAAAACCCTGTTAAACTATAAAAGTGCCTCAAACTGTGAATTTGTATCAGTATTTCGGTTTGTCACGCATTCTTGTACTCTTTAACATACTCAGAATCTCATTAAAGGCATTCAAATCAATGTTGTTTACTTCGCAAGACTTTGCTTAATGAGTAAGCAATGTAAAGGAATTCCTAGAAAACCTTGTTAAACTATCAAAGTGACTGGACACCATGAATTTGTATCAGTATTTCGGTTTGTCACGCATTCTTGTACTCTTTAACATACTCAGAATCTCATTAAAGGCATTCAAATCAATGTTGTTTACTTCGCAAGACTTTGCTTAATGAGTAAGCAATGTAAAGGAATTCCTAGAAAACCCTGTTAAACTATCAAAGTGCCTCGAAACTGTGAATTTGTATCAGTATTTCGGTTTGTCACGCATTCTTGTACTCTTTAACATACTCGGAATCTCATTAAAGGCATTCAAATCAATGTTGTTTACTTCGCAAGACTTTGCTTAATGAGTAAGCAATGTAAAGGAATTCCTAGAAAACCCTGTTAAACTATCAAAGTGCCTCGAAACTGTGAATTTGTATCAGTATTTCGGTTTGTCACGCATTCTTGTACTCTTTAACATACTCGGAATCTCATTAAAGGCATTCAAATCAATGTTGTTTACTTCGCAAGACTTTGCTTAATGAGTAAGCAATGTAAAGGAATTCCTAGAAAACCCTGTTAAACTATCAAAGTGCCTCGAAACTGTGAATTTGTATCAGTATTTCGGTTTGTCACGCATTCTTGTACTCTTTAACATACTCAGAATCTCATTAAAGGCATTCAAATCAATGTTGTTTACTTCGCGAGACTTTGCTTAATGAGTAAGCAATGTAAAGGAATTCCTAGAAAACCTTGTTAAACTATCAAAGTGCTGACACCATGAATTTGTATCAGTATTTCGGTTTGTCACGCATTCTTGTACTCTTTAACATACTCGGAATCTCATTAAAGGCATTCAAATCAATGTTGTTTACTTCGCAAGACTTTGCTTAATGAGTAAGCAATGTAAAGGAATTCCTAGAAAACCCTTTTAAACTATCAAAGTGCCTCGAAACTGTGAATTTGTATCAGTATTTCGGTTTGTCACGCATTCTTGTACTCTTTAACATACTCGGAATCTCATTAAAGGCATTCAAATCAATGTTGTTTACTTCGCAAGACTTTGCTTAATGAGTAAGCAATGTAAAGGAATTCCTAGAAAACCCTGTTAAACTATCAAAGTGCCTCGAAACTGTGAATTTGTATCAGTATTTCGGTTTGTCACGCATTCTTGTACTCTTTAACATACTCGGAATCTCATTAAAGCATTCAAATCAATGTTGTTTACTTCGCAAGACTTTGCTTAATGAGTAAGCAATGTAAAGGAATTCCTAGAAAACCCTGTTAAACTATCAAAGTGCCTCGAAACTGTGAATTTGTATCAGTATTTCGGTTTGTCACGCATTCTTGTACTCTTTAACATACTCGGAATCTCATTAAAGGCATTCAAATCAATGTTGTTTACTTCGCAAGACTTTGCTTAATGAGTAAGCAATGTAAAGGAATTCCTAGAAAACCCTGTTAAACTATCAAAGTGCCTCGAAACTGTGAATTTGTATCAGTATTTCGGTTTGTCACGCATTCTTGTACTCTTTAACATACTCGGAATCTCATTAAAGGCATTCAAATCAATGTTGTTTACTTCGCAAGACTTTGCTTAATGAGTAAGCAATGTAAAGGAATTCCTAGAAAACCCTGTTAAACTATCAAAGTGCCTCGAAACTGAATTTGTATCAGTATTTCGGTTTGTCACGCATTCTTGTACTCTTTAACATACTCGGAATCTCATTAAAGCATTCAAATCAATGTTGTTTACTTCGCAAGACTTTGCTTAATGAGTAAGCAATGTAAAGGAATTCCTAGAAAACCCTGTTAAACTATCAAAGTGCTCGAAACTGTGAATTTGTATCAGTATTTCGGTTTGTCACGCATTCTTGTACTCTTTAACATACTCGGAATCTCATTAAAGCATTCAAATCAATGTTGTTTACTTCGCAAGACTTTGCTTAATGAGTAAGCAATGTAAAGGAATTCCTAGAAAACCCTGTTAAACTATCAAAGTGCCTCGAAACTGTGAATTTGTATCAGTATTTCGGTTTGTCACGCATTCTTGTACTCTTTAACATACTCGGAATCTCATTAAAGGCATTCAAATCAATGTTGTTTACTTCGCAAGACTTTGCTTAATGAGTAAGCAATGTAAAGGAATTCCTAGAAAACCCTGTTAAACTATCAAAGTGCCTCGAAACTGTGAATTTCAGTATTTCGGTTTGTATTTGTTTCACGCATTCTTGTACTCTTTAACATACTCGAATCTCATTAAAGGCATTCAAATCAATGTTGTTTACTTCGCAAGACTTTGCTTAATGAGTAAGCAATGTAAAGGAATTCCTAGAAAACCCTGTTAAACTATCAAAGTGCCTCGAAACTGAATTTGTATCAGTATTTCGGTTTGTCACGCATTCTTGTACTCTTTAACATACTCGGAATCTCATTAAAGGCATTCAAATCAATGTTGTTTACTTCGCAAGACTTTGCTTAATGAGTAAGCAATGTAAAGGAATTCCTAGAAAACCTGTTAAACTATCAAAGTGCCTCGAAACTGTGAATTTGTATCAGTATTTCGGTTTGTCACGCATTCTTGTACTCTTTAACATACTCGGAATCTCATTAAATGCATTCAAATCAATGTTGTTTACTTCGCAAGACTTTGCTTAATGAGTAAGCAATGTAAAGGAATTCCTAGAAAACCCTGTTAAACTATCAAAGTGCCTGAAACCGTGAATTTGTATCAGTATTTCGGTTTGTCACGCATTCTTGTACTCTTTAACATACTCGGAATCTCATTAAAGGCATTCAAATCAATGTTGTTTACTTCGCAAGACTTTGCTTAATGAGTAAGCAATGTAAAGGAATTCCTAAAAACTGTTAAACTATCAAAGTGCTCGAAACTGAATTTGTATCAGTATTTCGGTTTGTCACGCATTCTTGTACTCTTTAACATACTCAGAATCTCATTAAAGGCATTCAAATCAATGTTGTTTACTTCGAAGACTTTGCTTAATGATAAGCAATGTAAAGGAATTCCTAAAATTCTGTTAAACTAAAAAGTACTGGAAACCCAATTTGTATGAGTATTTGGGTTGTCACGCATTCTTGTACTCTTTAAACATACTCGAAATCTGATTAAATGCATTCAAATCAATGTTGTTTAGTTCGAAAGACTTTGCTTAATGAGGAAGCAATATAACCAAAATTTGCATGAGTATTTGGGTTTGTCACACATTCTTGTACTATTTAACATATTCGAATCTCATTAAACGTATTCAAATTAATGTTGTTTACTTCAAAGACTTACTTAATGAACAAGTAATGTAGAGAATTCCTACGAAATTCATCTAACTATCAAGGTGACTTAAAATTGGAATTTGTATGAATATTTGGTTTAGTCACGCATTCTTGTACTCTTAAACATACTCAGAATTTCCTTAAACGCATTCAATCAATGTTGTTTACTTCCAAAGACTTTACTTATGAACAAGAATGTAGAGGAATTCCTACAAAACTCCATCTAACTATCAAAGTGACTGAAAACCGGAATTTGTATGAGTATTTGGGTTTGTCACGCATTCTTGTACTCTTTAACATACTCGGAATCTCATTAAACATTCAAATCAATGTTGTTTACTTCGAAAGACTTTGCTTAATGATTAAGCAATGTAAAGGAATTCCTTCAAAACCCTGTTAAACTATCAAAGTAACTTGAAACCGGAATTTGTATGAGAATTTGGGTTTGTCACGCATTCTTGTACACTTAAACATACTCGGAATTTTATTAAACGCATGCAAA
Source organism: Sedum album (assembly GCA_006409495.1). Lineage (NCBI taxonomy): Eukaryota > Viridiplantae > Streptophyta > Magnoliopsida > Saxifragales > Crassulaceae > Sedum > Sedum album. The sequence goes on along the minus strand of QZGG01000330.1, from coordinate 61,772 downwards.
TAAATGTTGTTTACTTCGAAAGACTTTGCTTAATGACTGAGCAATGTAAAGGAATTCCTAAACTCTGTTAAACTATCAAAGTTATTGGAAACCGCGAAATTGTCTGAGTATTTGGTTTAGTCAACGCATTTTTGTACTCTTTAACATACTTGGAATCTCATTAAATACATTCAAATCAATGTTGTTTACTTCCAAAGACTTTACTTAATGAACAAGCAATGTAGAGGAATTCCTAAAAAACTCCATCTAACTATCAAAGTACGGAAAACCGGAATTTGTATGAGTATTTGGGTTTGTCACGCATTTTGTACTCTTTAACATACTCGAATCTTATTAAACGCATTCAAATCAATGTTGTTTACTTGAAAGACTTTAGCTTAATGATAAGCAATGTAAAGGAATTCCTAAAAACTTGTTAAACTATCAAAGTTAATGAAAACCGGAATTTGTATGAGTATTTGGGTTTGTCACGTATTTTTGTACTCTTTAACATACTCGGAATTTCATAAACGCATTCAAATCAATGTTGTTTACTTCCAAAGACTTTCTTAATGAAAGCAATGTAAAGGAATTCCTAAACTCTCTAACTATCAAAGTTACTGAAAACCGGAATTTGTATGAGTATTTGGGTTAGTCACATTCTTGTACTCTTTAACATACTCGGAATTCATTAAACGCATTCAAATCAATGTTGTTTACTTTGAAAGACTTTGCAGAATGAAAGCAATGTAAAGGAATTCCTTCAAAACTTGTTAAACTATCAAAGTTACAGAAACCACGAATTTGTATGAGTATTTGGGTTTTCACGCATTCTGTACTCTTTAACATACTCGTAATCTCATTAAACGCATTCAAATCAAATGTTGTTTACTTTGAAAGACTTTTGCTTAATGATTAAGCAATGTAAAGAATTCCTAAACTATGTAACTATCAAAGTTACTGAAACCGCGAATTTGTATGAGAATTTGTGTTTATCACGCATTTTGTTTTTTTAACATACTCAAAATTTATTAAACGCATGGAAAATCAATGTTGTTTACTTCGAAAGACTTTGCTTAATGATTAAGCAATGTAAAGGAATTCCTAAACTCTATTAAACTATGAAAGTTATTGGAACCCACGAATTTGTATGAGTATTTGGGTTAGTCACGCTTTCTTGTACTCTTTAACATACTCAGAATTTCCATAAACACATTCAAATCAAAGTTATTTACTTCCAAAGACTTTACTTAATGAACAAGCAATGTAGAGGAATTCCTAAAAAACTCCATCTAACTATCAAAGTGACTGGAAACCGGAATTTGTATGAGTATTGGGTTTGTCACGCATTTTTTTACACTTTAACGTACTCGGAATCTCATTAAACGCATTCAAATCAATGTTGTTTACTTCGAAAGACTTTGCTTAATGATTAAGCAATGTAAAGGAATTCCTTCAAAACCCTTTTAAATTATCAAAGTAACTGGAATTTGTATGAGTATTTGGGTTTGTCACGCATTCTTGTACTCTTTAACATACTGGTAATCTAGTTAAACGCATTCAAATAAATGTTGTTTACTTCGAAGACTTTGCTTAATATTTAAGCTATGTAAAGGAATTCCTTCAAAATTCTGTTAAACTATTAAAATAACTGGAAGCTGGGAATTTGTATGAGTATTTGGGTTTGTCACGCATTCTTGTACTCCTTAACAATACTCAAAATCTCATTAAACGCATGCAAATCAATGTTGTTTACTTCGAAAGACTTTGCTTAATGATCAAGCAATGTAAAGGAATTCCTTCAAAATTCTGTAAAACTAACAAACTAACTAGAAACCCCAAATTTGTATGAGTATTTGGGTCTGTCACGCATTCTTGTAGTCTTTAACATACTCGAAATCTGATTAAATGCATTCAAATCAATGTTGTTTAGTTCGAAAGAATTAGCTTAATGAGGAAGCAATATAACCAAAATTTGCATGAGTATTTGGGTTTGTCACACATTCTTGTACTATTTAACATATTCGGAATCTCATTAAACGTATTCAAATTAATGTTGTTTACTTCCAAAGACTTTACTTAATGAACAAGTAATGTAGAGGGATTCCTACGAAATTCCATCTAACTATCAAGGTGACTTAAAATTGGAATTTGTATGAATATTTGGTTTAGTCACGCATTCTTGTACTCTTAAACATACTCAAAATTTCCTTAAACGCATTCAAATCAATGTTGTTTACTTCCAAAGACTTTACTTAATGAACAAGAAATGTAGAGGAATTCCTACAAAACTCCATCTAACTATCAAAGTGACTGAAAACCGGAATTTGTATGAGTATCTGGGTTTGTCACGCATTCTTGTACTCTTTAACATACTCGGAATCTCATTAAACGCATTCAAATCAATTTTGTTTACTTCGAAAGACTTTGCTTAATGATTAAGCAATGTAAAGGAATTCCTTCAAAACCCTGTTAAACTATCAAAGTAACTTGAAACCGCGAATTTGTATGAGAATTTGGATTTGTCACGCATTCTTGTACACTTAAACATGCTCGGAATATGATTAAACGCATGCAAATAAATGTTGTTTACGTCGAAAGACTTTGTTTAATGACTAAGCAATGTAAAGGAATTCCTAAACTCTGTTAAACTATCAAAGTTATTGGAAACCGCAAAATTGTGTGAGTATTTGGGTTAGTCACGCATTTTTGTACTCTTTAATGATCAAGCAATGTAAAGGAATTCCTTCAAAATTCTGTAAAATTAACAAAGTAACTGGAAACCCCAAATTTGTATGAGTATTTGGGTCTGTCACCCATTTTTGTACACTTTAACATACTCGAAATCTTATTAAATGCATTGAAATCAATGTTGTTTACTTCGAAAGACTTTGCTTAATGATTAAGCAATGTAAAGGAATTCCTAAACTTTGTTAAACTATCAAAGTTAATAGAAACCGCGAATTTGTATGAGTATTTGGGTTAGTCACGCATTCTTGTACTCTTTAACATACTCGGAATTTCCATAAACGCATTCAAATCATAGTTGTTTACTTCCAAAGAATTTACTTAATGAACAAGCAATGTAGAGGAATTCCTAAAAAACTCCATCTAACTATCAAAGTGATGAAAACCGGAATTTGTATGAGTATTTGGGTTTGTCACACATTTTTGTACACTTTAACATACTCGAAATCTCATTAAATGCATTGAAATCAATGTTGTTTACTTCGAAAGACTTTGCTTAATGATTAAGCAATGTAAAGGAATTCCTAAACTCTGTTAACTATCAGTTACTGGAAACCATGAATTTGTATGAGTATTTGGGTTAGTCACGCATTCTTGTACTCTTTAACATACTCGGAATCTCATTAAACGCATTCAAATCAATGTTGTTTACTTCCAACGACTTTACTTAATGAACAGGCAATGTAGAGGAATTCCTACAAAACCCCATCTAACTATCAAAGTGACTGAAACTGAATTTGTATGAGTATTTGGGTTTGTCACGCATTCTTGTACTCTTTAACATACTCAAAATCTGATTAAACAAATGCACATAAATGTTGTTTACTTGAAAGACTTTGCAGAATGATTAAGCAATGTAAAGGAATTCCTTCAAAACCCTGTTAAACTATCAAAGTTACAGGAAACCACGAATTTGTATGAGTATATGGGTTTGTCACGCATTCTGGTACTCTTTAACATACTCGTAATGTCATTAAACGCATTCAAATTAATGTTGTTTACTTTGAAAGACTTTGGTTAATGATTAAGCAATGTAAAGGAATTCCTAAACTCTGTTCAACTATCAAAGTTACTGGAAACCGCGAATTTGTATGAGAATTTGGTTTATCACGCATTCTTGTTTTTTAACATACTCAAAATTTTATTAAACGCATGGAAATCAATGTTGTTTACTTCGAAAGACTTTGCTTAATGATTAAGCAATGTAAAGGAATTCCTAAACTCTATTAAACTATCAAAGTTACTGGAACCCACGAATTTGTATGAGTATTTGGGTTAGTCACGCTTTCTTGTACCCTTTAACATACTCGGAATTTCCATAAACGCATTCAAATCAAAGTTATTTACTTCCAAAGACTTTACTTAATGAACAAGCAATGTAGAGGAATTCCTACAAAACTCCATCTAACTATCAAAGTGACTGAAACCGGAATTTGTATGAGTATTTGGGTTTGTCACGTATTCTTGTACTCTTTAACATACTCAAAATCTGATTAAATGCATGCAAATCAATGTTATTTACTTTAAAAGACTTTGCTGAATGATCAAGAAATGTAAAGGAATTCCTTCAAAACCTTGTTAAATTATCAAAGTTACAGGAAACCACGAATTTGTATGGGTATTTGGGTTTGTCACGCATACTAGTACTCTTTAACATGCTCGTAATCTTATTAAACGCATTCAAATCAATGTTGTTTACTTTGAAAAGCTTTGCTTAATGATTAAGCAATGTAAAGGAATTCCTAAACTCTGTTAAACTATCCAAGTTACTTGAAACCGCGAATTTGTATGAGAATTTAGGTTTGTCACGCATTCTTTTACTCTTTAACATACTCAAAATTTCATTAAACGCATGCAAATCAATGTGTTTACTTCGAAAGACTTTGCTTAATAATTAAGCAATGTAAAGGAATTCCTAAACTCTGTTAAACTATCAAAGTTACTGGAAACCGCGAATTTGTATGAGTGTTTGGGTTAATCACTGACGAGCACGTCGTTGAGTGCTGCAAATTTGTCCCGACTCTCCTACCAGTATAGTATTGGCAAGCTGGGATCGAATCCACAGGGAACGGTGAGAAATCTTCTTTTATATACAAACTAAAGCTGGGGTTTTGAGTGAAAGTAATTAAAAGAAAAGAAACTGTTGCGCAAGTGGAACAGGCGCACAATCAGACAGCAGTTACGGAAGATGTTAATAAAAACTAGAGATATGAGCTCGATTCAGATTCTTCACTATGAATTTCTATGTCTATCATTGGTCACTAAAGATACATGATATAAAGTTCATGCCGGTTAAGGTCCTGTCACAGCTTAATAACCTACACATACACTCCGGTCAAGGTCCGTATGATATTATTATTCAATTCTAGTCTAGTCAATCATGAATCTGGTCAAGGTAGCTATCGACTATTCTAGTGTTACTCCTATCATTCACAGTCACGTACATCTGATAGTTTAACGATAGACAACAGATTCTACAACTAAGTCTGCGGTGCAAGGCTTTGCTTAATTGTCTAACCTAATTATCTGAATATTGAACAACTAAAGTAAATAGCAAATCTGAATGATGCGTCTCTAGCTCGCGTCGGCAGCGCGCTCCGCTCTCTATTTGCGCAGCTGATCTCTCTCTAAAATCGCCCCCTTGTGATTTCCATGAAGCTTGGTATTTATACTCTTGCCTCCTAGGGTTTCCACGAATTATTAGGCAAGAAAATCTGTAGGAAATCATCTTTATCTCTAAAAATCAGCTTTGGGAATATCTTGATCTCCAAAAACCGAACTTAGAAATATTCTTTGCGCGTGATGACGTCATCGCTTCGGATATTTCGTTTATTGCTGACGTCATCGTTTTGCTCTGATGTGTGCGACCCACACTCGCGCACCACACTGCTCGCGCGCTAGTTGGCCTTTGGCTCTTTGTCACTTTGTTGTCTTTTAGTCCGAGATTCAGCCTTCTTGTTGCACTTTTGTTCTAACTCTTCTTTTAAACCTGAGATACAAAACTACACCAAAAGCGTAATCTTATACTAAAATCTGTTAGAATCTAAGCAGGGTGAAGGACTTAAGACAGCATACAAAAGTGCTCTATAAAATCCCCCACGCTTACTCTAGTTCGTCCCTGAACAATCCGGCTTCCTTACCTCTTGTGTAATGTACGCGTGATTATTGGACTTATTGCGCCACACGTCTGCGCCACCCTCACAACCTGCGCAATTGTGACTATACAACACAAAACTGATTTAAGTAACTAATTCAAACCTTGTGTTACCTCTTTTGTGGAATGCATACCAATTAGGATGATTGGGAGATAGTCCTGTTTAAGCACCGGTCACCGAATTCTTCTTGATTTGCAATTGTATGGTTAGTCGTGTTCGCTTTCTCTAATACGTGATTGATTCGCGTCCTTAGGGTTTCTGAGCTTTACGTCTTTGACGCTTCACTTTTTGTTCTCGAACAGTTTGATACACGTGTTTGCACAATTTTCTTCTTTTCATTGTCTCGGCCTTTTGAGCTTTAACTTTGAATTCAATACTTTCTGGTCCGGATATCATTCTTCCCTAGAACGGCTTCCAATCATGGCCTTTGGATAGCAGCTATGGAACCACGCCCCGCTCTCGCTTCTGATCAGTCGCGCGCAAGTCAGGCCACGCGTTTGCACTCGCACGCCCCTTCCTGAGCAAATAACTTCAGCGAAGACGGTCTATTTTCCCGTCTCGTCACGCCATTAGGGTTTCGCCTTCGCCATCTGCGTGACTGAGCTTGCTCTTATCCTTTGACCGCGAAGTACCAACCTCCACGAATACTCATAACCATACAACCGCTCCTCAAGTTTGGTTCGGTTGACTGCTTCTCTAAGGCATTTCTATCAGCTCCACATCCCTCTTTATTCCACTCAAGATTTCACACAAAATTTGAAAAATTTAACAAAAAATCAGAATATGTCATATATGCACAAATTACGTAAACGCGCGAGTAATGCATGTATGATGCGCACGCCACGGTATCTCGAGCACAATTACCTCTTGAGATGCTACATTCAGTATATAAACTAAAAAAAATGAAAAATTTAACTAACTACACCTAAGATAGATGTACTACTACCCCCCACACTTAAACAAAAATATGTCCTCACTTTGCGCACAAATAGTAAAGAATGCAGTAGCAATGCATGCATACAACAGTTAGCACCGACTAAATCAATTGGTCAAACACCGCTTCGAATTTCCACACCACCAAAATAGATCAAAGCACCGATTGAAGTAAAACACCATTCAAAACATAATACCAAGTCAAAATACAAGTGTTTTAAAACAAACAGTTCAAATAATCAGCCGCCGTTAAGTTTCCAACACCGATTACAAAACTTTTAAAAGGATGTTGAAAAGGATCGGGAGAGTTCTTCAATTGGGTCTTCGCTCTGCAGCGCATACTCCTCAGGGATTGGGTCTCCAGCACTTCATCCTCTGGGCGGGGTCAAGTTCAGGTTGGCACCCTGTGGTGCCATGTACTCCATCACTCGCTGCGCGTTGAACACCCAGCGTTCATCAACCTGAAATTGTGGCTCTGGCGCGCCACTCCCTTGTGCGTTAGATTCAGCTCGCGCACACCCCGTCTGGCGCCTGCTCCTTCTAGGCGCCACTGGCTCTAGTGCGACAACCTCTAGCGCATGCCTGGCATTCTCTAAACCGGGCCGATAGCTCCAATACGCGGTTCCATCCGCGCGAATCTTGATTCCCTTGTATAGACGCATCTTCTGGCGCGTCAGAAATTCAGCACGAACTATGGTGTGCTCTTCCCGCCAAGGCTCCATGTGCAGCGCAAGCAGGAAGTGTGTAATTAGGCCACCGCACAGGAGCAGACCCTTCATGCTCACAGCTTCCCAATAGCTGGTGAGCAGGCGCGTGTAGCGCACCTTCTTCCCGTAGTAGAGACCCTTGAGGATCTCCATGTCTATCAGTCCCGGGCGCTGTGATCCTTTGTAGCGCCCGAGTATGGGTCCAAGAGCTCAGTACCCAGACTCCTTCCTCCAGCATACGGCTTGTTGCCGTCCGTCCAATCCTCCCAGGCCTCCTGGTCGGTGTGCTCATCCATTTCTGCCTCGGCCATCCTTTCCAAACCCATAACCCCTGTGGCGGTACCGAATCCTATTACTCAGTCCTTCATACGATGCTAGGAACTCGTACACGTCTTCCACATCAGTGTCCGAATAAAGTTCCATTAAGGAGGCCCATCCGGTGGCGGCAAAGGCCGCATGTACTTCCTCATAAAGCCCCATCTCACGAAGGAAGTTCTCATCCACAAAAACTGTAGGTAACACCTCGCACCTACTGTACATCCTATACTTGATCTCAAAATCCAATTTTTCTGACTGATCCACACAAATTGACATCGTAGGTAGTGAATAAAATATGAAACAAACTGAACTGGCACGCGTCCTGTCACGCGCGAGCACTATGCAGATCTAGATCTAAAAACTACTACTGCAAAATTGAACCATCAATACTCGTCAAAATTAACTAAAATTTTGACAGTAGAATACATTCACAGAGATCTACGTGCTGGCAGAAAAACACGAAATTATGGGTTGGGTGGCGGTGGCGGCGGCGGCGGCGGTGGAGGTTTTGAGTGTTTTGTGTTAGAGAGATAAGTTGAAAATGAAATGTAACACAAAATGAATCCCATATCACATATTTATAGTGCTCAAAGCCATATGCATGCATGACCCAAAACTACTTGGGCCCAAAACTAAAACTAAACCTAAAACTAAAAATAAAACTAAGACTAAGCAAAACTAAACATACACACAACACGAAAATAGAAACTAAGTTAAGTTGTCGGGGTGCCTCCCGACGAGTGCTTTTTTAGCATCGTTAGCTCGACGCAAGTAGCGCGTCCTACGGCGCTCGGACCTCCCCCACACTTGAACTTTTTCCTAATTCTGTATCATCATTTTTTCTGCGAGGCAAAAATTTAAATGTGTCAGTATTAGTAGCATGAATATAATTAATATGATTGGAGGGAAGAGAAACAGAAAAAATGATATTCTGCTCATTATTCGCATCTGATGCGCCAGACTGTGTGCACGTGACCTCTCGCGCATCCTTAAGTCGGGCAGCTTTATTCTGTAGCACCATCTTGCGCATCTTCTCTGCATTCCTGTGCTGGTCCGATATATCATACTGTTCCCGACCACGTTTTCTGCTCCTCTTGTTTGGTGGCTTCGTCTTTGTGTTGTTCTGGCGCGCCATAGGTATCATCTTCTGGTTGGCGCGCATGGTCTCAGAGTGCGACGGTCTAAATGTAGTAGCTTTATCTCTGAACTTGACCTAGTTTTCTACTACTGGTTCTTCGGATAGTCTGATTCGGTTGATGACATCTAATCTGATTTTGCGCTTTTTATCCTGTAGGGTCACAATACCATTACCGACGTCGATGCAAGCTTGTGCGGTTCTCATAAATGGTTTTCCGAGCAATACGGTTTCTCTTGACTCAGTATTTGGCTTGTCCAAGTCGACTACATAGTAATCTGCTAGAAATTAGAGTCCACCAACATGAGTCAAGACATCTTCAATCTTGCCCTTTGCTTCGGTCCGTGAGTTGTCCGCAAGTAATAGACCGATCTCAGAAGGTTCTAACGGTCCCATTGATGATGCAGAGTACAAAGAATATGGCAGTAAGTTCACTGAGGCTCCAAAGTCAAGCATCCACTCGCTGGCGAAAGTATCTCCAATAGTGCATGGAATGGTGAAGGTTTCGGGATTACCAAGCTTCTCCGGTAAGTCCGGAGCCAAACACAACTTCAAACTAGCCTAGAAATCATCCAGCATGATTTCCTCGTCTTGTTTTGATGCGACAGGAACTACTCGCGTGAAAACTGGTGCGATAACCAAATCTGTACTCAGCTCTGCTGTGCCATTAGTAGCGCGTGTGTCAACTGGCGCACTAGTTTTGTCCAGTTGTGGTGCGTCCATCTGAACCATGTTGACACTCCCCTTCGGGTTCTGAATGACCTGAGAGGGAAGATTGCCACCACTAGCCTTCAATTCGTTTACTGCTGTGGCAATCTGAGTGAGCTGGTTTTCTTTCGGTTTAAACCTTTTGTCATTCTGCTCTTTGTTCCTTCGCACTGTTTCAGCTAACTGTCCCACAATATCCTCTAATGATTTCTTTGGCTGCTGGTTATATAGCGCTGGCCCTTCAGCGCGTTTGTGCGGCGGGTTGTAGAAAGCAGCAGGCGCATAAGGTCGCGCGCTGGTGGGACCATTAGGTTGCGCGCGTCAGTCAGCGTGCGGTCTATGAAAATTCTATTCGTTCTTCCAACTGAACCCGTTCTTAGCTTAACCGAATCTAGGCTGTCCTTGCCTAGCTTGTCCATTAGTCCACCCTCCTACAGCGTTAACATCTGCGTGTTCTTCAAAAAGGGAGGGGCATGCGTCTGTCTGATGGTCTGTGGTGTGACAAAATTCACATGGTCTTGTATCAGCGCTCTGCTTCATCATCAATTTCAGCGTCATATCCTTAAGCTCCTTGATTTCTCCTTTGACGTCTACTTGATGCAGTGATCTGGCTCAATTATTTTCTAGGGATACCTGATATCTAACTTGGTCCGCAGTATCCTCAATCAACTTCCATACATCCTCCGGGTACATATTCCTCACGTTGCCTCCTGTGCAAGCATTCAACAACCGGAGTTCCATCTTAGTAAGTCCATTTAGGAAGTTCTCTATCAGCACATGTTGCGGGAGTCCATGATTGTAGCAGTTCGCTTCAAATTCCCTGAACCGCTCGTAATATTCTGATAATGACTCTCCATGCAACTGCTTCGACGTGGCTAGCTTTCTTCTGAGTAATGACACTTTAGCCGCAGGATAGAACTTGTCCAAGAACCGTTCCTGCAACTCGGGTCACGTCCTTATGATCCCGGTGCTAGCCCCATCCGTAGTTCGAAGTGGCCATCCGGGGTAGCACGATGCACCAAGGTTGGTTAACAGCTTGAGGAGCAGACATCTCTCTAATGGCGCGTCGCGCCACAGGGTGCCTTGTTGCGTTATGCTGTTAACCGAAAAAAACGAAAAAAAATCTAAACTACTCCTAAGATAGATGTACTACTACCCCCCCCACAGTTAAACAAAAACGTGTCCTCACGTTATGCACAAGTAGTAAAGAAGACAATAGTAATGAATGGGTTACCTCCCGGAAGTGCCGTGGTTTAACGTCGCTGACTCGACAATACCTTGTCTGGTCAATGTCGTGGTATTTCTTCAATGTCCGATTGAGTTGACGCGCAGGTTTTGTGGCGCATCTCTTTGCGCGCGCGGTTTGTGGTGCGCGTGTCTGATGGTTCATGGACGGGTTCTCCTAACTCCCCTGGTGTTGAAAGGTCGAACTCTTGTACTGGTGGAATAGGCCCCGAAAGATACTGCTTAATTCGCTGACCGTTCACCTTAAAGCGGTGATGATCCTTCTCATCTTCGAGTTCGACGGCTCCGTGTGCAAAGATCTTTGTGATGGTGAATGGTCCGGTCCACCTACTCCGCAACTTTCCTGGCATGATCTTCAAACGAGATGAGAATAACAAAACCTTATCACCAATGTTGAAAGAACGATGAAGAATAAACTTATCGTGATATATTTTGGTGCGCAATTTGTAGTCGCGCGTACTGTCATATGCGTCTGCGCGCAACTCTTCCAGCTCGTTTAAGTCCAACATTCTCTCTCGTCCTGCACTATCCAGATCCAAATTGCATGTGCGCAAAGCCCAGTATGCCTTATGTTCTAATTCCACTGGAAGGTGGCATGCTTTTCCATAAACTAACCGGAATGGGGAAGTACCGATTGGGGTCTTGAAAGCTGTCCGATATGCCCAGAGTGCGTCATCCAGACGAAGGCTCCAATCTTTGCGCGTTGGCTTCACCATCTTTTCGAGTATGCGCTTGATTTCTCTGTTGGAGATCTCAGCTTGGCCGTTTGTTTGTGGATGGTAAGCCGTGGAAGTTCTATGTTGGACCCCATAGTGTTTGAGTACCTGTGCCACCAACCTGTTACAAAAGTGCGTTCCTTGGTCACTGATCAGTGCCTTGGGTACACCATAACGGCAGAAAACGTTAGTGCGCAAGAAATCAGTAACAGTTTTGGCATCATCTTTTCGTGTAGCCTTGGCCTCAACCCATTTAGATACATAGTCTACAGCTACAAGAATGTATTCAAATCCGAATGAAGGAGGGAAGGGACCCATGAAGTCAATCCCCATAAATCGAAACCACATCTACCATGATAGGCATCTGAGGCATCTCGTTGCGCGCCGATATGTTACCTGCGCGCTGACATCTATCGCAACTTTTGCAGTGCGCGTATGAGTCTCTGAACAAGTGTGGCCAATAAAAACCAGAATCTAATATTTTCCTACTAGTTCGTTTAGGACCAAAGTGGCCTCCACATGCATGTTCATGACAAAAGGCTATAACTGACTCTATTTCATGATCTGGAATACAACGTCTAAGTATTTGATCTGGACCTATTCTAAATAAGTACGGATCATCCCATAGATATAATCTAGCATCATGTTTCAATCGGAGCTGTTGCGGTTTGTTAAAAGTAGGTGGGAACTTACCAGTGACCAGGTAGTTCACAATGTGCGCATACCACGGTACCTTACCCTGTAACGTCATTATGTGCTCGTCTGGGAATGTCTCCTTAATGATCCCTTGATCCTCCTCTCTGATTATTCGACTAAGGTGATCCGCTACTGTGTTATCCGAGCCCTTTTTGTCTTTGATTTCAATGTCGAATTCCTGCAAAAGCAACAACCAACGCATGAGTCTCGGCTTAGTTTCTTTCTTGGACATTAAATACCTTAGTGCTGCATGATCCGTGAATATGATGACTTTGGCCCCTAATATGTATGCACGAAATTTCTCTAGGGCACACAATGGCTAGAACTCTTTTCAGTGTAGTGTAGTTCCGCTGCGCTGGGTCCAGTGTGCGCGAGGCATAGTAGATGGCGTGTGGTTTTTCTTGCGCTGACCAAGTACTGCGCCAACAGCATAGTCGCTCGCGTCACACATCAACTCGAATGGTAGGTCCAATCTGGCGCCTGTAGTACTGGCGCGCTAGTCAGTGCGCGCTTCAGTGCGTCAAACGCTGCGCGACAGGCATCTGTAAAGTCAAACACTACATCCTTTTGCAGGAGGTTAGACAATGGAGTTGATATTTTAGAGAAATCTTGAATGAAACGTCTAGAATCCAGCGTGCCCTAAAAAAGATTTATTTCCTCATTAGTGGGGTATGGCAAACTAGCAATAAGATCAATTTTTGCTTTATCTACCCTTAATCCGTCTCTCGAGACAATATGGCCGAGCACTACTCCATGCGTGACCATGAAGTGGCACTTTTCATAATTCAAGACTAGGTTTTTTGATATGCAACGTTTCAAAACTCTATCTAGATTTTCTAAGCATGCATCAAACGTGTCACCATGTACAGTAAAATCGTCCATAAATACCTCAATGCATGTACCCAACATGTCCGAAAATATGCTCATTACTAACCTTTGGAACGTACCTGGCGCGTTGCATAATCCAAAAGACATGCGCCGGAAAGCAAACGTACCAAAAGGGCATGTGAATGTTGTCTTTTCTTGGTCCTCCGCAGCTATGGGAATCTGATTATATCCTGAAAATCCATCCAAGAAACAGTAATGCGGCTTGCCTGCCAATCGGTCAAGCATCTGATCTATAAATGGCAGGGGAAAGTGGTCCTTGCGCGTCACTGCGTTCAGCTTTCGGTAGTCTATGCACATGCGCCAACCGGTCTGTATTCTCTTGGGCACCAATTCTCCTGCTGCGTTCTCCTCTACGGTGATCCCACCTTTCTTCAGGACAACATGGATCGGGCTTACCCACTTACTATCAGAGATGGGATAAATGATTCCAGCGTTCAGCAGCTCAATGATCTCTTTCTGTACCACCTCCATCATAATAGGGTTAAGTCTTCGTTGGGCATCCCTGCACGATTTAGCTCCTTCTTCTAACAGAATTCGATGCATGCATATGTCTGGACTGATTCCGCGCAAGTCATCCAATGTCCATCCAATTGCGCGCCTATTGTTGCGCAAGACCTCTACTAGACGCGCTTCTTGCGTAGGTTCCATCTGATTCTTTATAATCACCGGCTTAGTCTCATTATCGTCCAAAAATACATACTTCAGATGCTCTGGGAGTTGCTTCAGTACGACTTTTGGTTCATGTATGTTACGAGAGACAGCCGTATCAGCAACACATAATTCAGTACTAGAATTAAGATACCTCATGTCTTCAGCCTTGGTGTTCCCTTCTTCTTCGTGCGCGTCTGCTAGTGTGCCAGTTGTCTGGCGCGCCTGCTCCTCTTCCACCGCTTCATCGATAATATCCAGTGCGTTTATTGGGGAATCATCAGGTGGAAACTGCATGCCTTTCCATACGTCGATTCTTGTTCGTGCGGTCATCAAAAAGGGTCGACCAAGCAATACTGGAGCAGTGTCGGCAGAGATGTTTCCTTCCATCTCTAAAACATAAAAATCTGCGGGGAACACCAATTCCCCTACCCTTACTAGTACATCTTCAACCATGCCCACTGGTTGTTTGCATGTCCGATCCGCTAGCTGGATTGTCAACCCTGCGGGCTTAAGTGGTCCAATGCGGAGAGATGTGTATAAAGAATGGGGCAGAACATTTATAGATGCCCCTAAGTCTACTATGCAATTATCTACTACAGAATTACCTATGGTACATGGTATAGTGAACGTACCTGGATCTCGGCATTTAGGTGGTACCTTGTGTTGTACGATTGCGGAGGCGTTTGCGTTCAGCTGCACTTGCTCTCTCTGTCCTCCCTTTCTTCTTTTGTTTGTGCATAGCTAGGGATTTGTTTCAGTGCATCTATAAGTGGAATGTTGATTTCCACTTTGCTGAACAAGTCATATAGCTCCTAATCTAGCTCGGTTTTCTTAGGCTTATTGCTCTGGGTAGGGAAAGGAAGTGTTACGTTGCTGCTAGATTGGCCCTCTGTCCCTGCAACAGGTGCGCTTGACTCTGGTGCTGAGTCCGGCGTCTGTGCGTGCGTGGTTCTCCTTGCGCGAGTGGTCTCTGGCGCACCTGAGGTTTCCTGTTGGTTGAGATTTCAGTCACGGTTTCAGAGATTTGTGTTAACTGATTTTCAATATGAGTAAAACGCTTCTCGTTCTGCTCCTGGTTTTTGCGTTGAGTGCTGCAAATTTGTCCCGACTCTCCTTACTAGTATAGTATCGGCAATCTAATTATCATGTAAATTAACCTAATTATCATGCAATTGAGTTCGGAATAATAATACTAAACTTTAATCATGTAAATTAAGAACAAGACCTCAAAACATATTATTCATAGATCAAAATCCAAACCGAGTTTAGTGAGTTTAGCTACTCATACTGATTGAATACATCTCAAGAATAATTAAATAACAACTGAAATAACAAGACAAATCTGTATGGTGCGTCGTCAGGCTCGCGTGACAGCTTGCGCGCGTCAGAGTTATGCTCTGAGCCGTCTGCGGCGTGTTCAGCTCTCTAAGTACGCGTGTGTGTGATTTCCATGAAGCTTTATATTTATAGCCTTGCCTCCTAGGGTTTCCACGAATAATTAGGCAAGGATATCTGTAGGAAATCATCTATATGTCTAAGAATCAGCTTAGGAAATATTAAATCTCCAAAAACCGAACTTAGAAATATCTTTAGCGCGTGATGACGTCATCGTCTCGAATATCTCGCTATATGCTGACGTCACCGTTTTGCTGTCTTCTGCGCGACCCACACTCGCGCGCCATAGTGCTCGCGCGCTAGTGGTTTTCTGTCCTTGTTGTCAAGTTGCTGTCTTTTGTTATGGAAATCAGCCTTCTTGTTGCGTTTTCGTTCTAACTCATCTTTTAGACCTGAGATACAAAACTACACCAAAAGCGTAATCTTATACTGAAATATGTTAGAATATGAGCAATGTAAAGGACTTAAAGTAGCGTACAACTACACTCTATCAGGGTCCTCGTTCCCATTCCTCATATTCTCACAGATAGCCGTGAACTCTCGTACGTGCTTAACTGGGTTTTCACTGGCCATACCATGGAATTTTGGTATGTAGTGAACAAGCTGAGTTCGCAGCTCGAAGTGTCCATCTGGAGGTAGCACGATGCACCAGGGTTGGTTAAAGGCTTGGGGAGCCGACATCTCTTTGATAGTGCATCGCGCCACAGGTTGAGCAGGTACGCGCGCAACAGGTGGCGGCGCGCGTACATCCATGTTGGTCCAGCAGCAGGTTGTCATTCCTTGGTAATTCAGCGTCCATTCTGAACTCTAAATCCCTGCGTACTTCTCTTCTGATTTCCTCAAGTTCAGCTGGGTGTAGGCGAGCAAAGGTGTTCTCGGCGTTGCGCACTGGCGCGTCTGGAGTCTCTCTTCTTCTGCCGATTACACTATTCTCACCAAAATCTTCCATACAAAACAAAAACAGCAGCAAAATTAAACGTAACTAATTTTTTTGGATTTTTATATAAGAAATTAAAAAGTAAATAACAAAGAAAAAGAAAAGAAAAGAATCCACAGGGAACGGTGAGAAGTCGCCTTTTAACTACAAACTAAAGATTGGGGTTGTGAGTGAAAACAAGAAAAAGAAAGAAAACTGTTGTGCAAGTATAACTGGCGCACACACAGACAGCAAGTATAACAGGTGTTTATAACGATGCAAGAGATGAGCTCGGTTCAGATTCTTCACTATGAATTTCTATGTTTATCCTCGGTCACTAAAGATACACGATGTAGTGTTCACGTAAGTTAAGGTCCTGTCACAGCTTAATAACCTACACATACATTCCGGTCAAGGTCCGTATGATATTATTATTCAACCTAGTTTAGTCAATAACGAATCCAGTCAACGTAGCTATTGCCTATTCTAGTGTTACTCCTATCATTCACAGTCACGTACTTCTGATAGTTTAACTATAGATAACAGATTCTACAACTAAGTCTGCGGTGCAAGGCTTCGCTTAATTGTCTAACCTAATTATCATGCAATTGAGTTCGGAATAATAATACTAAACTTTATCATGCAAATTAAGAACAAGACCTCAAAACATATAATTCATAGATTCAAATCCAAACCGAATTCAGTGAGTTTAGCTACCCATACTGAGTGAATACATCTCAAGAATAATTATGGAACAACTAAAATAACAAGACAAATCTGAGTGGTGCGTCGTCAGACTCGCGTGACAGCTCGCGCGCACGGCTCGGCCGGAATTCTACTCTTCTCTACAAAATCGCGCCGCTGTGATTTCCATGAAGCTTTGTATTTATAATCTTGCCTTCTAGGGTTTCCACGAATATTTAGGCAAGAATATCTGTTGGAAATCATCTTTATCTCTAAAAATCAGCTTAGGAAATATTTGATCTCCAAAAACCGAATTTAGAAATATTCTTTGCGCGTGATGACGTCATCGCTCCGGATATTTCGCTGTCTACTGACGTCACCATTTTGCTGTCTACTGCGCGACCCTTACTCGCGCGCTAGTGGTCTTTTGTCCTTTGTTGTAACCTTGTTGCCTTTTGTTCCGAATTTCAGCCTTCTTGTTGCGTTTTTGTTCTAACTCTTCTAATCAGCCTGTAATACAAAACTACACCAAAAGCGTAATCTTATACTAAAATGTGTTAGAATATAAGCAGTGTAACGGACTTAAAGTAGCGTACAAAAGCACTCTATCAGTAATTAATTCAAACTTTGTTTTACCCCTCTTGTGGAATGCATACCAATTTGAATGATTGGGAGATAGTCCTTTTTAAGCACCGGTCACCGAATTCTTCTTGACTCGCAATTGTATGGTTATTCGTGTTTGCGTTCTCTGATACGTGATTGATTCGCGTCTTTAGAGTTTCTGAGCTTTACGTCTTTGACGCTTCACTAACTTGTTTTCTCGGACTGTTTGATAAACACTTTGTTTGCACAATTTTTTCTTTTCATTGTTTCGGCCTTTTGAGCTTTAACTTTGAATTGAATACTTTCCGGTCCGGATCTTAATTCTTCCCTAGAACGGTTTCCAATCATGGCCTTCGGATAGCAGCTATGGAACCACACCCCGCTCTCGCTTCTGACCAGTCGCGCGCAAGTCAGGCCTCACGTTTGCAACCGCGCGCCCCTTCCCGAGCAACTAACTTCAGTGAAGACGGTCTGTTTTCCCATCTCGTCACGCCATTAGGATTTTGCCTTCGGCATCTGCGTGACTCAGCTTGCTCTTTTATCCTTTGACCGTGAAGTACCAACCTCCACGATTACTCATAACCCTACAACCGCTCCTCAAGTTTGGTTCGGTTGACTGCTTCTCTAGGACATTTCTATCAGCTCCACATCCCTCTTTATTCCACTTAAGAAAACACACAAAATTCGAAAAAATTAACAAAAAATCAGAATATGTCATATATGCACAAATTAACGTAGGTGCGCGAGTGCGCACACAGGTCGCGCACGCCAATGTTTCTCACGCACAATTACCTTTTGAGATGTTATATGTCAGCTAGTCTTAACTAAAAAAAACGAAAAAATTTAAACTAAACTACGCCTAAGATAGATGTACTACTACCCCCCACACTTAAACAAAAACGTGTCCGCACATTATGCAGAAGTAGTAAAAGAAGGCGGCAGCATGCATGCATATTAATAAAACGGGTTACCTCCCGAGAGTGCCGTTGTTTAACTTCGTTGGCTCGACAGTACCTTGTCTTCTTATTGTTCATGCGGCCCATTACTGCCACTCTTCGTAGATGCGCCAGTTGTTGCGCGCGACCCTTTGCGTGGGCCAGTAGGTTATGCAGTAGACAATTCTTACTCATCTGGTACCATTAAATCAAACTCTAGCGCGGGTGGTATGGGATCAGAGAGGTAATGCTTGAGCTGTTGTCCATTGACCTAGAAGCGGTGATCGTTTTCTCCTTCTATCTCTAATACCCCGTGTGCGAAAACTTAGTGACAATGTATGAGCCGGTCCATCTGCTACGCAATTTTCCTGGTATTATCTTCAAACGCGATGAGAATAATAACACCTTATCACCAATATTGAAAGAAAGGCGTAATATGAACTTATCGTGATATAGTTTTGGGCACAATTTATAGTTGCGCGTGCTGTCATATGTGTCAGCGCTGCTCATTTAGCTCGTTTAAATCCAACATCCTTTCTCACCCTACACTATCCAGATCCAAATTGCATGTACGCAATGCCCAGTAGGCCTTGTGCTCTAATTCCATCGGAAGATGACATGTTTATCCATAGACCAGCCGAAATGGAGAAGTACCGATGGGGCTTTTGAAAGCTGTCCGATATGCCCATAATGCGTCATCCAGACGAAGGCTCAAATCTTTACGCGTCGGCTTCACCCTCTTCTCTAGTATCCGCTTAATTTCCCGATTTGAGATCTCTGCTTAGCCATTTGTTTGTGGGTGATATGTGGTGGATGGTCTATGTTGGACCCCATAATGTTTGAGTACATGAGCCACCATCCTGTTACAAAAATGTGTTCCTTGGGTACACCCTAACGGCAGAAAACGTTAGTGCGCAAAAAATCAGTATCTTTTCTTGTAGTTTTAGCCTCAACCCATTTAGATACATAATCTAAAGCTACTAGAATGTACTCAAATCCGAAAGAGGGAGGGAAAGGACCCATGAAATCAATCCCCCATAAATCGAAAACCTTGTCTACCATGATAGGCGTCTGAGGCATCTCATTGGGCGCTGATATATTGCCCACGCGCTGACATCTATAACAACTTTTGCAATGTGCATATGAATCCCTAAACAAATGCGGCCAATAAAATCCTAAATCTATAACAAATTTTTCTACTTGTTCGTTTAGGGCCAAAATGCCCACCACATGCATGTTCATGGCAAAAAGCTAGGACCGATTCTATTTCATGGTCTGGAATACAACGTCTAAGTATTTGGTCCGAACCTATTCTATACAAGTACGGATCATCCCATAAATACATTCTAGCATCATGTTTTAATCGTAATCTTTGCAGTTTATTGAATGATGGGGGGAATGTACTAGTGACCAGGTAATTCACAAATGTGAGCATACCACGGTACCTTACCCTGTATTGTCATTATGTGCTCGTCCGAAAAGGTCTCATTGATGACGCCTTGGTCTTCCTCTTTGACTATACGACTCAAGTGGTCTGCTACTGTGTTATCCGATCCCTTCTTGTCTTTGATTTCTATGTCAAATTCCTGTAAAAGTAACAACCATCGCATGAGTCTCGGTTTAGTTTCTTTCTTGGACATCAAATACCTCAGTGCTGCGTGATCTGTGAATATGATGACTTTGGCCCCTAATTTGTATGCGCGGAATTTCTCCAGGGCAAAAACAATGGCTAGCAGTTCTTTTTCAGTGATAGTGTAATTCCGCTGTGCGGGGTCCAGCGTGTTCGATGCATAGTAGATTGCGTGAGGCTTTTTGTCCTTGCGCTGACCAAGTACCGCGCCAACAGTATAGTCGCTTGCGTCGCACATCAGTTCAAATGGGAGAGTCCAGTATGGCACCTGCAGTACTGGCGGGCTAGTCAGTGCGTGTTTCAGCGTGTCAAACGCTGCGTGACAAGCATCTGTGAAATCAAACACTGGATCCTTCTGCAGGAGGTTAGACAATGGAGTAGATATTTTAGAAAAGTCCTGAATGAAACGTCAATAAAATCCAGCGTACCCTAGAAAATATTTAATCTCTCTTTGACGAGCACGTCGTTGAGTGCTGCAAATTTATCCCTACTCTCCTCACTAGTATAGTATCGGCAAGCTGGGGTCGAATCCACAGGGAACGGTGGAAGTCTCTTCTCAATCTACAAACTAAGAATTGGGGTTGTGCGTGAGTAAACAATTAAAAGAACGAAAACTACTGCGCAAGTGTAACTGGCGCACACACAGAAAGCAGGTATAAAAGGTGTAAATAAATATGCAAGAGATGATCCCGGTTCAGATTCTTCACTATGAATTCTATGTTTATCCTTGGTCACTAATGGTACATGATATAATTGTCCACGTAGATTAAGGTCCTGTCACAGCTTAATAACCTACACATACATTCCGGTCAAAGTCTGTATGATATTACTACTCAACCTAGTCTAGTCAATAACGAATCCGGTCAAGGTAGCTACTGCCTATTCTAGTGTTACTCCTATCATTCACAGTCACGTACCTCTGATAGTTTAACTATAGATAAAACATTTTACAACTAAGTCTGCGGTGCAAGGCTTCGCTTAATTGTCTAACCTAATTATCATGCAATTGAGTTCGGAATAATAATACTAAACTTATCATGCAATTTAAGAACAAGACCTCAAAACATATTATTCATAGATTCAAATCCAAACCGAGTTCAGTGAGTTTAGCTACTCATGCTGAATGAATACATCTCAAGCATAATTAAATGACAACTAAAATACAAGACAAATCTGTATGATGCGTCGTCAGGCTCGCGTGACAGCTCGCGCGCGTCGGAGTTCTGCTCTCTAAGTATGCGTGTGTGTAAAATCGCTCTCTTTGATTCCCATCAAGCTTGATATTTATAGCCTTGCCTTCTAGGGTTTCCACGAATATTTAGGCAAGGATATCTATAGGAAATCATCTACATCTCTAAGAATCAGCTTAGGAAATATTAAATCTCCAAAAACTGAACTTAGAAATATCTTTAGCGCGTGATGACGTCATCGTTCCGAATATCTCGCTTTCTGCTGAAGTCACCGTTTTGCTGTCTTCTGCGCGACCCACGCTCGCGCGCTAGTGGTCTTCTGTCCTTGTTTGTCAATTTGTTGTCTTTTGTTCTGGAAATCAGCCTTCTTGTTGCGTTTTCATGCTAACTCATCTTTTAGACCTGAGATACAAAACTACACCAAAAGCGTAATCTTATACTGAAATATGTTAGAATATTGGCAATGTAAAGGACTTAAAGTAGCGTACAACTACACTCTATCACTCTTATATTAGTAGGGTACGGCAAGCTAGCAATAGATCGATTTTCGGCGAGTACCACTCCATGCGTGACCATGAAGTGACACTTTTCCTAATTAAGGACCAGGTTTTAGACATGCAGCATTTCAAGACTTTATCTAAATTATCTAAACACGCATCAAATGTGTCACCATGCACTGTGAAATCATCCATAAATACTTCAATGCATGAACCCAACATGTCCGAGAATATACTCATTACCAACCTCTGAAACGTACCTGGCGCGTTACATAATCCAAAAGACATGCGCCGAAAAGCAAACGTACCAAAAGGGCATGTGAACATTGTCTTTTATTGATCCTCCGCAGCTATGGAAATTTGATTATACCCTAAAAATCCATCCAAGAAACAGTAATGGGGTTTACCTGCCAATCGGTCAAGCATCTGATCTATAAACGACAGAGGGAAGTGGTCCTTGCGCGTGACTGCATTCAGCTTCTGGTAGTCTATGCACATGCGCCATCCAGTCTGTATCTCTTCGGCACCAGTTCTCTGCTGCGTTTCTCTACTGTGATCCCACCTTTCTTTGGGACAACATGAATCGGACTTACCCATTTACTATCGGAGATTGGGTAAATAATTCCAGCGTCGAGCAGCTTAATAATCTCTTTCTGCACCACCTCCATCATGATAGGGTTGAGTCTTCGTTGGGCGTCTATGCACGGTTTAGCTCCATCTTCTAACAGGATTCGATGCATGCACACGTCCAGACTGATCCCGCGCAAGTCATCCAACGTCCATCCAATCGCGCGCCTGTTCTTGCGCAAGACTACCACCAGGCGCGCTTCTTGCGTAGGTTCCAGCTCGTTCTTTATAATCACTGGCTTAGTCTCATTATCGCCCAAAAACACGTACTTTGTGTGTTTCGGACCTTGCTTCAATGTGATCTTTTGTTCATGTATGTTAAGAGAGCTAGCCGCGTTAGTCATACATAATTCAATACCGGAGGTAGGATACCTTGTGTATTCTGGTTCGGCTGAACCGTTGGTGTTGTCTTCTTCTCCGTATGCGTCTAGCAGCGCGCAAGTTTGCTGGCGCGCATGCTCGTCTTCCACTGCTTCATCAATGACGTCCAGTGCATTCACCGTGGAATCATCATGTGGAAACTGCATGCCCTTAAAGATGTTGAAGTGTATAACTTCACCATCCACTTCCATTGATAGGGTTCCCTTCCAAACATCAATTCTTGTCCGCGAGGTTATTAGGAATGGTCGGCCGAGCAATACTTGTGCGGTGTCAGTGGAGACGTTTCCTTCCATCTCTAACACATATAAATCTGCGGGAACACCAATTCTCCCACTCTTACCAGCACATCCTCGACCATGCCCCCTGGTTGCTTGCATGATCTGTCTGCTAATTGGATTGTCAACCCTGCAGGCTTAAGTGGTCCAAGACGCAAAGATGTGTATAGAGAGTGGGGTAAAACATTTATAGAAGCGCCTAAGTCTACGCAATTGTCTACTACAGAGTTGCCGATTGTGCATGGTATAGTAAACGTGCCTGGGTCTCGGCATTTTGGTGGTACCTTATGTTGCACGATTGCTGAGGCGTTTGCGTTAAGCTGCACTTGCTCTCTGTGTCCTCCCTTCCTCCTTTTGTTTGTGCATAGATCCTTGAGAAACTTTGCGTATCGCGGAATTTACTTTAATGCGTCTATAAGTGGAATGTTGATTTCCACCTTATTAAACAAGTCATATAACTCCTGATCTAGCTCGGTTTTCTTAGGCTTCATTGTCTGGGTGGGGAAGGAAAGTGGTATGGTGCTGCTAGATTGGCTCTCCTTTCCTGCAATAGGTGCGTCTGGCTCTGGTGTTGAGTCCGGAATCTGTGCGTCCGTGCTTTTCCTTGCGCGAGTAGCCACAGGCGCACCAGACGTTTCTTTGCCTGATCTGAGTAGCACCGCATTGACACCATTCTGAGTTTTGGCTTTAGCTGCTTTCCTGTTATTCGCAAGTTCAGTACGGTAGCAGAGATTTGTGTCAACTAACTTTCAATCAGACTAAAGCACTTCTCGTTTTGCTCTTCATTCTTTTGCACCGTCTCTGGTAAATGCCCCACAATATCCTCTAATGATCTCTTTGGCTGCTGGTTATACTGCGCTGGCCCTTCAGCGCATTTGTGCGGCGGGTTGTAGGAAGCGGCTGGCGCGTAAGGTCGCGCACAAGTGTGAGCGTTAGGTTGCGCGCGCCAGTCAGCGCGCTGTCTCTGAAAATTCTGCTCGTTCTTCTAACTGAACCCGTTTTCGGCTAATCCGAATCTAGGCTGTCCTTGCCTAGCTTGCCCATTGTTCCACCCTCTTATGGCGTTCACATCTGCATGTTATTCGAACAGGGTGGGACATGCGTCTGTCTGATGGCCTGTGGCGTGACAGAATTCACACGGTCTTATATCGGCACTCTGCTTCATCATCAGTTTCTGCATCATGTCCTAAGCTCTTTGATTTCTCCAGTAACGTCTACTTGATGCAGAGATCTGGTGCGACTGTTCTCCAAGGATACCTGATATCTGACTTGGTCCGCCGTATCCTCGATCAGTTTCCATACGTCCTCCGGGTACATATTCCTCACATTGCCTCCTGCTCAAGCATTCAGCAACCTGAGTTCCATCTCAGTTAGCCCGTTGAGGAAGTTCTCGATAAGCACATGTTGTGGGAGTCCATGATTGTAACAGTTCGCGTCAAGTTCCCTGAACCGCTCGTAATACTCTGATAACGACTCTCCATGCAACTGTTTCGGCGCGGCTAGCTTTCTTCTGAGTAGTGACACCTTGGCCGTGGGGTAAAATTTGTCTAGAAACCTTTCCTGCAACTCGGGCCACGTCCTTATCGAACCGAGTGCTAGCCCCATCAGCCACTACCTAGCTGAATCAGACAATGAGAATGGGAAGGCTCTCAACTTCAGCAACTCAGGGTCCTCATTCCCATTCCTCATATTCTCACAGATGGCCACAAACTCTCTTACGTGTTTTACTGGGTTTTCACTAGCCATACCATGAAACTTGGGTAAGTAGTGCACTAGTTGAGTCCGTAGTTCGAAGTGACCATCCGGAGGCAGCACGATACACCAGGGTTGATTAACAGCTTGAGGAGCTGACATCTCTTTGATGGTGCATCGCGCCACAGGTTGCGCAGGTACGCGCGCGACTTGTGGTGGCGCACATACATCCATATTATTTTGCAGCTCGTTGTCATTTCTCAGTAATTCAGCATCCTTTATGAACTCTAAGTCTCTGCATACTTATCTTGTGATTGCTTTGAGTTTAGAAGGGTGTAGGCGAGCAAAGATGTTCTCGGCGTTGCGCACTGGCACGTCTGGAGTCTCTATTCTTCTGCCGATTACACTATTCTCGCCACTAGTTTCCATACAAAGACAAAAACAACAGCTAGATTAACGTAACAATTTTTTTTTGAATTTTTATATAAGAAGACAGAAAGTAAGTAACAAAATAAATACAAAAAGAAAAAGAAAAGAAAACTTCTCTAGTGCGTTCCCCGGCAACGGCGCCAAAATTTGACGAGCACGTCGTTGAGTGCTGCAAATTTGCCCGACTCTCCTACTAGTATAGTATTGGTAAGCTGGGGTCGAATCCACAGGGAACGGTGAGAAGTCGTCTTCTATCTACAACTAAAGATTGGGGTTGTGTGAGTAAAACAAGTAAAAAAAGAAAACATGAGCGTGAGTACCACTGGCGCACAGAATAAATACGAGTGTAAACTATAAATAAGAGATGAGCTCAGCTTAGACTTGTCACTATGAACTTCTATGTTTATCACGGGTTTTCTAAGGATCTATGACTGATTGTTCACACAAGCTAAGGTCCGGTAAAGGCTTAATAGCTTACACATATATTCCGGTAAAGGTTTATATGATATTACTACCCAACCTAGTCTAATTAACCACGAATCCGGTAAAGGTAGTGATTAACTATTCTAGTGCTACTCCTATCATTCACTGTAACCTACCTCTGATAGTTTAACGTTAGATAATAGAGTCTATAATTAGGTCTGCGGGTAAAAGCTTCGCCTAACTATCTAAACTAGTTATCATGCAAGTATGCTCGGAGTAATAATACTAAACAGGTCATGCATTAAGAATAAAACCTCAAAACATATTATTCATAGCTCAAAGTCTAAACTGAATTCAGAAAGTTAGCTAGACATGCTGAACATATTCATCTCAATATTCATATGAAAACACTAAAGCCTGGTGCGCGTCGTCAGTTCGCATCTCAGTCTTGCGCCGACAGTTCTGTGATCCTTCCTCAATCCTCCTCTAAATCGCCTCTAACTGCGCTTATGTATCTCTATGTCCCCTCTGGAATTTTCCTGGTAGCTGAGTATTTATACTCTTGCCTTCTAGGGTTTCCACGAATATTTAGGCAAGAGAATATATCGTTATCACTAAAAATCAGCTTTGGAAATATCTTCATCTCTAAATTCCAGACTTAGAAATATTCTTTGCGCGTGATGACATCATCCCTCCGGATATTTCGTTGATTGTTGACGTCATCGCTTCCTCTACTCTGCGTGACCTATACTCGCGCGCCACACTTCTCACGCGCTAGTTGGTCTTTGGCTCTTTGTAAACTTTGTTGTCTTTTGTTCCAAGATTAAGCCTTCTTGTTGCACTTTTATTCTAACTCTTTCAATCAACCTGAGATATAAAACTACACCAAAAGTGTAATCTTGTACTAAACATGTTAGAATCTAAGCAGTGTAAAGGATCTAAAACAACATACAAAAGTGCTCTATCATTGTTTTCTTTCAAAGACTTAGCTTAATGAGTAAGCAATGTAAAGGAATTCCTAGAAAACCTTGTTAAACTATCAAAGTTCCTAGAAACCGTGATTTTGTATCAGTATTTGGGTTTGTCACGCATTCTTGTACTCTTTAACATACTCAGAATCTCATTAAACGCATTCAAATCAGTGTTGTTTACTTCGAAAGACTTAGCTTAATGAGTAAGCAATGTATACGAATTCCTAGAAAACCCCATCTAACTATCAAAGTGCTTGGAAACCGTGAATTTTTATGAGTTTTGATTTTGTCACGCATTTTTGTACTCTTTAGCATACTCAGAATCTCATTAAACGCATTCAAATCAATGTTGTTTACTTCGAAAGACTTAGCTTAATGAGTAAGCAATGTAAAGGAATTGAACTATCAAAGTGCCTGGAAAACGTGAATTAGTATTCGTATTTGGGTTTGTCACGCATTCTTGTACTCTTTAACATTCTCAGAATCTCATTAAACGCATTCAAATCAATGTTGTTTACTTCGAAAGACTTAGCTTAATGAGTAAGCAATGTAAAGATATTTTTAGAAAACCCCATCTAGCTATCATAGTGCCTGGAAACCGTGAATTTGTATGAGTATTTGGGTTTGTCACGCATTCTCGTACCCTTTAACATACTCGGAATCTCATTAAACGCAATCAAATCAATGTTGTTTACTTTGAAAGACTTAGCTTAATGAGTAAGCAATGTAAAGGAATTCCTAACAATCCCTGTTAAACTATCAAACTGACCGGAAACCGTGAATTTGTATGAGTATTTCTCTTTGTTACGCATTCTTGTACTCTTTTACACAATCTGAATCTCATTAAACGCATTCAAATCAATGTTGTTTACTTCGAAACACTTTGCTTAATGAGTAAGCAATGTAAAAAATTCCTAGAAAACCCTGTTAAACTATCAAAGTGCATTGAAACTGTGAATTTGTATGAGTATTTGGGTTTGTCAAACATTTTTGTACACTTTAAACACATTCAAATCAATGTTGTTTACTTCGTAAGACTTTGCTTAATGAGTAAGAAACATGAAGGAATTCCTAAAAAACACCCATTAAACTATCAAAGTGACTGGAATTCGTGAATTTGTATCGGTATTTGGGTTTGTCACGCATTCTTGTAATCTTTTACATACTCGGAATCTCATTGAACGCATTCAAATCAATTTTGTTCGCTTCAAAAGACATTGCTTAATGTGTAACAATGTAAAGGAATTCCTAGAAAACCCTGTTAAACTATCCAAGTGCCTAGAAATCGTGAATTTGTATGAGTATTTGGTTTGTCACCCATTCTTGTACTCTTCAACATACTCAAAATCTCATTAAACGCATTCAAATCAATGTTGTTTACTTCGAACGACTTTGCTCAATGAGTAAGCAATGTAAAGGAATTCCTACAAAACCCTGTTAAACTATCAAAGTGCTAGGAAACCATGACTTTGTATGACTATTTGCATTTGTCACGCATTCCTGTACTCTTTAACATACTCGGAATCTCATTAAAAGCATTCAAATCAGTGTTGTTCGCTTCAAAAGACATTGCTTAATGAGTAAGCAATGTAAAGGAATTCCTACAAAACCCTGTTAAACTATCAAAGTGACTGGAAATTGTGAATTTGTACGAGTATTTGGGTTTGTCACACATTGTTTTACTCTTTCACACAATCAGTATCTCATTAAACGCATTCAAATCAATGTTTTTTACATCGAAGTACTTTGCCTAATGAGTAAGCAATGTAAAGGAATTCTTAGAAAACCCTGTTAAACTAACAAAGTGCTTGGAAACCGTGAATTTGTATGAGTATTAGCGTTTGTCACGCATTCTTGTACTCTTTAACATACTCGGAATCTCATTAAACGCATTCAAATCAATGTTTTTCACTTCAAAGACTTCGCTTAATGAGTAACAATGTAAAGGAATTCCTAGAAAACCCTGTTGAACTATCAAAGTGCCTGGAAACCGTGAATTTCTATGAGTATTTGGGTTTGTCACGTATTTTTGTACTCTTAAACATACTCAGAATTTCATTAAACGCATTCAAATCAATGTTGTTTACTTCGAAAGACTTACCTTAATGAGTAAGAAATGTAGAGGAATTCCTAGAAAACCTTGTTAAACTATTAATGTGCCTGGAAACCATGAATTTGTATCAGTATTTGGGTTTGCCACACATTCTTGTACTCTTTAACATACTCGAAATATCATCAAACGCATTCAAATCAATGTTGTCTACTTCGAAAGACTTAGCTTAATGAGTAAGCAATGTGAAGGAATTCCGAGAAAACCCCATCTAACTATCAAAGTCCCTAGAAACCGTGAATTTATATGAGTTTTGGGTTTGTCACGCATTTTTGTACTCTTTAACATACTCAGAATCTCATTAAACGCATTCAAATCAATGTTGTTTACTTCGAAAGACTTACCTTAATGAGTAAGAAACGTAGAGGAATTCCTAGAAAACCTTGTTAAACTATTAATGTGCCTGGAAACCATGAATTTGTATCAGTATTTGGGTTTGCCACACATTCTTGTACTCTTTAACATACTCGGAATATCATCAAACGCATTCAAATCAATGTTGTCTACTTCGAAAGACTTAGCTTAATGAGTAAGTGATAGAGTATAGTTGTACGCTACTTTAAGTCCTTTACATTGCCAATATTCTAACATATTTCAGTATAAGATTACGCTTTTGGTGTAGTTTTGTATCTCAGGTCTAAAAGATGAGTTAGAATGAAAACGCAACAAGAAGGCTGATTTCCTGAACAAAAGACAACAACTTGACAAAGGACAGAAGACCACTAGCGCGCGAGCACTATGGCGCGCGAGTGTGGGTCGCGCAGAAGACAGCAAAACGGTGACGTCAGCAGAAGCGAGATATTCGGAACGATGACGTCATCACGCGCTAAAGATATTTCTAAGTTCAGTTTTTGGAGATTTAATATTTCCTAAGCTGATTCTTAGAGATATAGATGATTTCCTACAGATATCCTTGCCTAAATATTCGTGGAAACCCTAGGAGGCAAGGCTATAAATATCAAGCTTATGGAACACAAGAGAGCGATTACACACACGCTACAGAGAGCAGAACTCCGACGCGCGCAAGCTGTCACGCGAGCCTGACGACGCACATACAGATTTGTCTTGTTATTTTAGTTGTCATTTAATTATTCTTGAGATGTATTCATTCAGCATGAGTAGCTAAACTCACTGAACTCGGTTTGGATTTGATCTATGAATAATATGTTTTGAGGTCTTGTTCTTAATTTGCATGATAAGTTTAGTATTATTATTCCGAACTCAATTGCATGATAATTAGGTTAGACAATTAAGCGAAGCCTTGCACCGCAGACTTAGTTGTAGAATCTATTATCTATAGTTAAACTATCAGAGTACGTGACTGTGAATGATAGGAGTAACACTAGAATAGGCAGTAGCTACCTTGACCGGATTCGTTATTGACTAGACTAGATTGAGTAATAATATCATACAGACTTTGACCGGAATGTATGTGTAGGTTATTAAGCTGTGACAGGACCTTAATCTACGTGGACAATTAATCATGTACCATTAGTGACCGAGGATAAACATAGAATTCATAGTGAAGAATCTGAACCGGATCATCTCTTGCATATTTATTTACATCTTTTATACTGCTTTCTGTGTGTGCGCCAGTTACTTGCGCAAGTTTTCTTTCTTTTAATTGTTTACTCACGCACAACCCCAATTCTTAGTTTGTAGATTGAAAGAGACTTCCACCGTTCCCTGTGGATTCGACCCCAGCTTGCCGATACTATACTAGTAAGGAGAGTCGGGATAAATTTGCAGCACTCAACGACGTGCTCGTCAAATTTTGGCGCCGTTGCCGGGGAACGGCTAGAGAAGTTTTCTTTTCCTTTTTCTTTTTGTTATTTACTTTTCGTTTTCTTAAACAAAAATCCAAAAAAAATTAGTTACGTTTAATTTAGCTGTTGTTTTTGTCTTGCATGGAAGATTTTGGTGAAAATAGTGTAATCGGCAGAAGAAGAGAAACTCCAGACGCGCCAGTGCGCAACGCCGAAAACATTTTTGCTCGCCTGAACCCAGCTGAACTCGAAGCAATCAGAAGAGAAGTACGCAGAGATTTAGAGTTCAGAATGGACGTTGAATTACCCAGAAACGACAATCAGCTGAATGATAACATGGATGGACGCGCGCCACCCCTGTCGCGCGCGTGCCTGCTCAACCTGTGGCGCGACGCACCATTAAGGAGATGTCGGCTCCTCAAGCCGTTAATCAGCCATGGTGCATCGTACTGCCCCCAGATGGTCACTTTGAGCTACGGACTCAGCTTGTTCACTACATACCAAAGTTCCATGGTATGGCTAGTGAGAACCCAGTCAAACACGTCAGAGAGTTCGCGGCCATTTGCGAGAACATGAGGAATGGGAATGAGGATCCTGAGTTGCTGAAGTTGAGAGCTTTCCCATTCTCGCTATGTGATTCAGCTCGACAATGGTTGATGGGACTAGCTCCGGGTTCAATAAGGACATGGCCCGAGTTACAAGAACGGTTTCTAGATAAATTTTATCCCGCGGCCAAAGTATCACTGCTACGTAGAGAGCTAGCTGCGCCGAAACAGTTGCATGGAGAGTCATTATCAGAGTATTACGAGCGGTTCAGGGAACTTGAAGCGAACTGCTACAATCATGGACTCCCGCAACATGTGTTGATAGAGAACTTCCTCAACGGATTAACTGAGATGGAACTCAGGTTGTTGAACGCTTGCGCAGGAGGCAACGTGAGGAATATGTATCCAGAGGATGTATGGAAGCTGATAGAAGACACTGCGGACCAAGTCAGATATCAAGTGTCGCTAGAGAACAACCGCACCAGAGCACTGCATCAGGTAGATGTAACCGGAGAGATCAAGGAATTGAAGGACATGATGCAGAAGTTGATGTGAAACAAAGAGCGTCGATACTAGAACTTGTGAATTCTGTCACGCCACAGACCACCTGACTGACGCATGCCCCACCTGTTTGAAGAACACGCAGATGTTAATGCTGTGGGTGGATGGAATAATGGACAAGCTAGGCAAGGACAGCCTAGATTTGGATTGCAGAGAATGGATTTAGTTGGAAGAATGAGCAGAATTTCAGAGACCGCGCGCTGACTGGCGCGCGCAACCTAATGCCCCACTGGCGCGCGACCTTACGCGCCAGCTGCTGCTTATAACCCGCCACATAAACGCGCTGAAGGACCAGTGCAGTACAACCAGCAGCCACCCAAGAAGTCATTAGAGGAAATAGTTAGTCAGTTGGCCGAGACAGTACGACGAAATGAAGAGCAGAATGATAAAGGTTTAAATTGATAGAGAACCAGCTCACCCAGATCGCTACCACCGTGAATGAACTGAAGGCTAGTGATGGTAATCTGCCCTCTCAGGTTATTCAAATCCAAAGGGTAGTATCAACATGGTTCAGATGGACGCGCCACAACCAGACCATACCAGCGCGCCAGTTGATACGCGCGATACTAATGACGCAGCAGAGTTGAGTACAGAAGTATTTGTTGCACCAGTCTCTACACGCATCAACCCTGACGCACCAGAGAAGAATAAGGACGAAATCATGCTATGATTTCCAAGCCAGTCTAAAGCTGTGTTTAGCCCAGATTACCAGAGAAACTCGCTGACCAGGAACTTTCACCATTCCGTGCTTTATTGGAAACCCTGGTTAGCGAGTGCATGTTAGACTTAGGAGCCTCGGTTAACTTGCTACCATATTCGCTATACTCTGCATCATCATGGGACCTCTAGAACCGACAGATATTGCTCTATTACTTGCGGATAACTCACGGACCGAAGCAAAGGGGAAGATAGTAGATGTTTTAACTCATGTCGGCAAACTCAAGTTTCTAGCAGATTTTTATGTAGTCGACATGAACAAGCCGAACACTGAAACCCGAGAAACTGTGTTGCTTGGCCGACCATTCATGAGAACCGCGCAAGTGTGCATTGATGTCGGGAAAGGTATGGTGACATTACAAGACAAGAAGCACATACTCAGATTAGATGTCATCAACAGAATCAAGTTATCAGAGGAACCATTGGTAAATGATTGGATAAACGAGGCACCAATACCAAGGCATTCTGAGATGATGCGCGCCAGCCAGAAGAATATGCCTTTGGCGCGCCAGAACAATATAAAGAATAAGCCACCCGACAAGAAAGCAGAGGCGAAGCCAGAGCAACACGATACTGGGAACAGCATCGAAACGCAGATGCGGTGCGCAGGATGATCATGCAGAACAGAACCGCACGACTCAAGACGCGCGAGAGACTAGCGCATCGACAAGACATAATACGCGAGACTTCGCGTTTTCTATCTCTTTACCCTCCGATCATATTGATTACTCTTATTATTCTGATATTAACCCACTTGAATTTTTGCCATGCAGAAAAGATGATAACACGGAAGGAGGCAAATATTCAAGTGTGGGGGAGGTAAACCGTGCACTATGAGTGCACATTTGCGTCGAGCTAACGACGTTAAACAAAGCACTCGTCGGAAGGTACTCCGACAAACTTAACTTAGTTTTATTTTCATATGTTGTTTGCTTAGTTTTAGTTTAGTTTTAGTTTTAGGTTAGTTTTGAGTTTGGGCCCAAGTTAGTTTTGGGCCATGCATGCATGTGGTTTTTCACTATAAATATGTGATGAGAGGTAAAAATTATGTCACTTTCATTTTCACTTATCTCTCTAACACAAAAACCCAAACCACCCGCCGCCGCCGACCGCCGCCTACTGCCGCGCGCCGCCGCCGCTCACACACCCAGAATTTCGTGAATTTCAACCAGAACGTAGATCTCAGTGCAGGTAACATACTGTTCAAATTTCAGCGTAATTGGATCAGTTTTGGTGTGCCAATTGTTCAGTAGAAATCCTAGATCTAGATCTGCCCGTGCTCGCGCGTGACAGGACACGCGCGCCAGTCTGCATTCTTGAGTAAATTATTTGCTGCGTACAATGTCGATCTGTGTGGACCAGTCCGAAAAGTTGGATTTTGAGATCAAATATAGGATGTTCAGTAGGTGTGAAGTATTGCCTACCGTTTTTGTGGATGAGGAGTTTTTGCATGAGATGGGGTTGTATGAGGAGGTGCACGCGGCATTCGCCGCAACCGGATGGGGATCGTTTATGGAGCTATCCTCGGACACGGACGTGGAGGACACATTGGAGTTCCTCGCATCATATGAGGGCTTAGCTGATCGGATTCGGTACCGCCATAGGGGCGTGTACTATGAGGCCACGCCATCCCAGTTCGGCGCAGTCATGGGACTCGCGCGCATGCCTGGCGCAGAGGTGGATGAACACACGGACCAGGAAGCCTGGGACGATTGACTGACGGCAGCAAGCCGTATGCTGGTGGGCGAAGCCTCGGGCAGAACTACTGGATCCAAAGATGTTTTACGTGCAGCGTCTCATCTCCCACTCCATCATCGCCGCTACAATGGATCTCAGCGGCCCGGTCTACTAGATATGGAGATCCTCAAGGGTCTCTACTACGGGAAGAAGGTGCGCTACACGCGCTTGCTCACCAGCTATTGGGAATCGGTGAGCATGAAGGGCCCTAAGACGCGTATCAATCACGTACCAGAGAAAGCAAAAACAAGTAACCATGCAAGCGCAACTCAAGTAGAATTCGGTGACCGGTGCTTACAAAGGACTATCTCCCAATCATCCGAATTGATTTGCATTCCACAAAAGAGGTAACACAAGGTTTGAATTAGTTACTTAAAACAGTTCTGTGTTGTATGATCACAAGTGCGCAGGTTGTGAGAGTGGCGCAGACATCTGGCGCAGTAAGTCCAACATTCACGTGTGCATTACACAAAAGGTAAGGAAGCCGACTTGTTCAGGGACGAACAAGAGTAAGTGTGGGGGATTTGATAGAGTATAGTTGTACGCTACTTTAAGTCCTTTACATTGCCAATATTCTAACATATTTCAGTATAAGATTACGCTTTTGGTGTAGTTTTGTATCTCAGGTCCTTTACTTTGACCGGAATGTATGTGTAGGTTATTAAGCTGTGACAGGACCTTAATCTACGTGGACAATTAGATCATGTACCATTAGTGACCAAGGATAAACATAGAATTCATAGTGAAGAATCTGAACCGGGATCATCTCTTGCATATTTATTTACACCTTTTATACCTGCTTTCTGTGTGTGCGCCAGTTACACTTGCGCAGTAGTTTACGTTATTTTAATTGTTTACTCACGCACAACCCCAATTCTTAGTTTGTAGATTGAGAAGAGACTTCCACCGTTCCCTGTGGATTCGACCCCAGCTTGCCGATACTATACTAGTGAGGAGAGTAGGGATAAATTTGCAGCACTCAACGACGTGCTCGTCAGTAAGCAATGTGAAGGAATTTCGAGAAAACCCCATCTAACTATCAAAGTCCCTAGAAACCGTGAATTTATATGAGTTTTGGGTTTGTCACGCATTTTTGTACTCTTTAACATACTCAGAATCTCATTAAACGCATTCAAATCAATGTTGTTTACTTCGAAAGACTTAGCTTAATGAGTAAGCAACGTAAAGGAATTCCTAGAAAACCTTATTAAACTATCAAAGTGCTTGGAAATCGTGAATTTTATCAGTATTTGGGTTTGTCACGCATTCTTGTACTCTTTAACATACTCGGAATCTCATTAAACGCATTAAAATTAATGTTGTTTACTTCAAAAGACTTAGCTTAATGAGTAAGCAATGTAAAGGAATTCCTTCAAAACCCTATTAAACTAGCAAAGTGACTAATTACGTGAATTTGTATGAGTATTTGGGTTTGTCACGCATTCTTGTACCCTTTATCAAACTCAGAATCTCATTAAACGCATTCAAATCAATGCTGTTTACTTTGAAGGACTTAGGTTAATGAGTAAGCAATGTAAAGGAATTCTTAGAAATCCCTGTTAAACTATCAAACTGACAGAAAACCGTGAATTTGTATGAGTATTTAGGTTTGTCACGCATTCTTGTCCTCTTTCACACAATCAGAATCTCATTAAACGCATTCAAATCAATATTGTTTACTTTGAAAGACTTTGCTTAATGAGTAAGCAATGTAAAATATTTCCTAGAAAACCCTGTGATAGAGCACTTTTGTATGCTGTTTTAGGTCTTTTACACTGCTTATATTTCTAACATATTTAGTATAAGATTACGCTTTTGATGTAGTTTTGTATCTCAGGTTAATTGAAAGAGTTAGAACAAAAGTGCAACAAGAAGGCTGAATCTCGGAACAAAAGACAACAAAGTTGACAAGAGCCAAAGACCAGCGAGCGCGCGAGAAGTGTGGCGCGCGAGTATGGGTCACGCAGAGCAGAACAAAATGACGACGTCAGCAATCAGCGACAAATCCGTGGCGATGATGTCATCACGCGCAAAGAATATTTCTAAGTTCGGTTTTTGGAGATCAAAATATTCCCAAACTGATTTTTAGAGATAAAGATGATTCCCAGCATATTTTCTTGCCTAATTATTCGTGGAAACCCTAGAAGGAAAGAGTATAAATACAGAGCTTAAAGGAAATCACAGACATGCGCAGAGAGAGGTGACTTGGAGCAGATTGGAAGAGAAGATCGCAGGACTGCCGGCGCAAGACTGAGACGCGTACCGACGACGCGCGCATCAGGCTATTGTGTCTTTATTTGTTTATTTCATATAACTGTTGAGATTAATATGTTCAGCATGTCTAGCTAACTTTTTGAATTCAGTTCAGACTTTAATCTATAAATAATATGTTTTGAGGTTTTATTCGTAATGCATGACCTGTTTAGTATTATTACTCTGAGCATACTTGCATGATAGCTAGTTTAGATAGTTAGGCGAAGCCTTTACCCGCATACCTAATTATAGATTCTATTATCTAACATTAAACTATTAGAGGTACGTTACAGTGAATGATAGGAGTAGCACTAGAATAGTTAATCACTACCTTTACCGGATTCGTGGTTAATTAGACTAGGTTGGGTAGTAATATCATATGGACCTTTACCGGAATATATGTGTACTTGTCAAGCCTTTACCAGACCTTAGCTTGCGTGAACAATGTGTCATAGAACCTTATAAAACCCGTGATAAACTTAGAAGTTCATAGTGATAAGTCTAAGCTGAGCTCATCTCTAGTTTATATTCAAACACTCGTATTGTATTCTGTGCGCCAGAAGTACTAACGCTCCTATTTTCTTTCTTTTACTTGTTTACTCACACAACCCCAATCTTAGTTTGTAGATAAAAGACGACTTCTCACCGTTTTTGTGGATTCGACCCCTGACTTACCTAGACTATACTAAATAGGAGAGGGACAAATTTGTAGCACTCAACGACGTGCTCGTCACCCTGCTAAACTATTAAAGTGCATTGAAACTGTGAATTTGTATGAGTATTTGGGTTTGTCACGCATTCGTGTACCCTTTAACATACTCAGAATCTCATCAATTGCATTCAAATCAATGTTGTTTACTTTGAAAGACTTAGCTTAATGAGTAAGCAATGTAAAGGAATTCCTAGAAAACCCTGTTAAACTAACAAAGCGCCTGGAAATCGTGAATTTGTATGAGTATTAGGGTTTGTCACGCATTCCTGTACTCTTTAACATACTCAGAATCTCATTAAACGCATTCAAATCAATGTTGTTCACTTCGAAAGACTTCGCTTATTGAGTAAGCTATGTAAAGGAATTCCTAGAAAACCCTATTGAACTATGAAAGTGCCTGGAAACCGTGAATTTGTATGAATATTTGGGTTTGTCACGCATTCTTGTACTCTTTAGCATACTCGGAATCTCATTAAACGCATTCAAATCAATGTTGTTTACTTCGAAAGACTTAGCTTAATGAGTAGGCAATGTAAAGGAATCCTAGAAATCCCCGTTAAACTATCAAATTGGCCGAATACCGTGAATTTGAATGAGTATTTGTGTTTGTCACACATTCTTGTACTCTTTCCCACAATCTAATCTCATTAAACGCATTCAAATCAATGTTGTTTACTTCGAAACACTTTGCTTAATGAGTAAGCAATGTAAAATAATTCCTAGAAAACTCTGTTAAACTATCAAAGTGCATTGAAACTGTGAATTTGTATGAGAATTTGGGTATGTCACGCATTTTTGTACTCTTAAACATACTCGGAATCTCTTTAAACGGATTCAAATCAATGTTGTTTTCTTCGTAAGACTTTGCTTAATGAGTAGAAACGTGAAGGAATTCCTACAAACCCCATTTAACGATCAAAGTGACTGGAATTCATGAATTTGTATCAGTCTTTGGGTTTGTCACGCATTCTTGTAATCTTTTACATACTTAGAATCGCATTAAGAGCATTCAAATCAATGTTGTTCGCTTCAAAAGACATTGCTTATTGAGTAAGCAATGTAAAGGAATTCCTAGAAAACCCTGTTAAACTATCCAAGTGCCTAGAAATCGTGAATTTGTATGAGTATTTGGTTTGTCAAGCATTCTTGTACTCTTTAACATATTCGAAATATCATTAAACACATTCAAATCAATGTTGTTTACTTTGAAAGACTTTGCTCAATGAGTAAGCAATGTAAAAGAATTCCTACAAAACCCATTTAAACTATCAAAGTGCGTGGAAACCATGAATTTGTATGACTATTTGCATTTGTCACGCATTCATGTACTCTTTAACATACTCGGAATCTCATTAAACGCATTCAAATCAAGGTTGTTCACTTCAAAATACTTTGCTTAATGAGTAAGCAATGTAAAAGAATTCCTACAAAACCCTGTTAAACTATCAAAGTGATTGGAAACCGTGAATTTGTATGAGTATTTGGGTTTGTCACGCATTCTTGTACTCTTTCACCCAATCAGAATCTCATTAAACGCATTCAAATTAATGTTGTTTACTTCGAAAGACTTAGCTTAATGAGTAAGCAATGTAAAGGAATTATGAGAAAACCCCATCTAACTATCAAAGTTCCTGGAAACCGTGAATTTATATGAGTTTTGGGTTTGTCACGCATTCATGTACCCTTTATCAAACTCGGAATCTCACTAAGCAATGTAAAGGAATTCCTAGAAATCCCAGTTAAACTATCAGACTGACCGGAAACCGTGAATTTGTATGAGTATTTTGGTTTGTCCCGCATTCTTGTACTCTTGAACATACTCGAAATCTCATTAAACGCATTCAAATCAATGTTGTTTACTTTGAACGACTTTGCTTAATGAGTAAGTGACCAGCACGTCGTTGAGTGCTGCAAATTTGTCCCGGCTCTCCTACTAGTATAGTCTTGGTAAGCTGGGGTCGAATCCACAGGGAACGGTGAGAAGTCGCCTTTTAACTACAAACTAAAGATTTGGGGTTGTGAGTGAAAACAAGAAAAAGAAAGAAAACTATTGCGCAAGTATAACTGGCGCACACACAGACAGCAAGTATAACAGGTGTTTATAACGATGCAAGAGATGAGCTCGGTTCAGATTCTTCACTATGAATTTCTATGTTCATCCTCGGTCATTAAAGATACACGATGTAGTGTTCACGTAAGTTAAGGTCCTGTCACAGCTTAATAACCTACACATACATTCCGGTCAAGGTCCGTATGATATTATTATTCAACCTAGTCTAGTCAATAACGAATCCGGTCAAGGTAGCTATTACCTATTCTAGTGTTACTCCTATCATTCACAGTCACGTACTTCTGATAGTTTAACTATAGATAACAGATTCTACAACTAAGTCTGCGGTGCAAGGCTTCGCTTAATTGTCTAACCTAATTATCATGCAATTGAGTTCGGAATAATAATACTAAACTTTATCATGCAAATTAAGAACAAGACCTCAAACATATAATTCATAGATTCAAATCCAAACCGAATTCAGTGAGTTTAGCTACTCATACTGAGTGAATACATCTCAAGAATAATTATGGAACAACTAAAATAAGAAGACAAATCTGAGTGGTGCGTCGTCAGGCTCGCGTGACAGCTCGCGCGCACGGCTTGGCCGGAATTCTACTCTTCTCTACAAAATCGCACCCTTGTGATTTCCATGAAGCTTTGTATTTATAGTCTTGCCTCCTAGGGTTTCCACGAATATTTAGGCAAGAATATCAGTTGGAAATCATCTTTATCTCTAAAAATCAGCTTAGGAAATATTTGATCTCCAAAAACTGAACTTAGAAATATTCTTTGCGTGTGATGATGTCATCGCTCCGGGTATTTCGCTGCCTGCTGACGTCACCATTTTGGTGTCTACTGCGCGACCCTTACTCGCGCCCCATAGTGCTCGCGCGCTAGTGGTCTTTTGTCCTTTGTTGTAACTTTGTTGCCTTTTGTTCCGAATTTCAGCCTTCTTGTTGCGTTTGTGTTCTAACTCTTCTAATCAACCTATAATACAAAACTACACCAAAAGCGTAAACTTATACTAAAATGTGTTAAAATATAAGCAGTGTAACGGACTTAAAGTAGCGTACAAAAGCACTCTATCAATAAGCAATGTAAAGGAATTCCTACAAAACCCTGTTAAACAATCAAAGTGACTGAAA
Organism: Sedum album; assembly: GCA_006409495.1. Taxonomy (NCBI): domain Eukaryota; kingdom Viridiplantae; phylum Streptophyta; class Magnoliopsida; order Saxifragales; family Crassulaceae; genus Sedum; species Sedum album. Next base: position 21,646 of record QZGG01000330.1, on the reverse strand, counting down.
ACTATGAATTTGTATGAGTATTTGGGTTTGTCATACATTCTTGTACTCTTTAACATACTCGGAATCTCATTAAACACATTCAAATCAATGTTGTTTACTTCGAAAGACTTAGCTTAATGAGTAAGCAATGTAAAGAATTCCTACGAATCCCTGTTAAACTATCAAACTGACCTGAAATCATGAATTTGTATGAGTATTTCGGTTTGTCACGCATTCTTGTACTCTTTCACACAGACAGAATCTCATTAAACGCATTCAAATCAATGTTGTTTACTTCGAAAGACTTTGTTTAACGAGTAATCAACGTAAAGGAATTGCTAAAAAACCCAGTTAACTACCAAAGTGCTTGGAAACCATGAATTTGTATGTGTATTTGCATTTGTCACGCATTCCTGTACTCTTTAACATACTCGGAGTCTCATTAAACGCATTCAAATCAATGTTGTTCACTTCAAAAGACTTCCTTTAATGAGTAAGCCATGTAATGGAATTTTCTAGAAAACCCTGTTGAACTATCAAAGTGCCTGGAAACCGTGAATGTGTATGAGTATTTGGGTTTGTCACGCATTTTTGTACTCTTTAACATACTCAGAATCTCATTAAACGCATTCAAATCAATGTTGTTTCCTTCGAAAGACTTAGCTTAATGAGTAAGCAATGTAAAGGAATTCCTAGAAAACCCCATCTAACATCAAAGTTCTTGGAAACCGTGAATTTGTATGAGTTTTGGTTTTGTCACGCATTTTTGTACTCTTTAACATACTCAGAATCTCATTAAACGCGTTCAAATCAATGTTGTTTACTTCGAAAGACTTAGCTTCGAAAGACTTAGCTTAATGACCTGTTTAGTATTATTACTCCGAGCATACTTGCATGATAAGTAGTTTAGATAGTTAGGCGACCCCTTTACTCGCAGACCTAATTATAGACTCAATTATCTAACGTTAAACAATCAGAGGTACGTTACAGTGAATGATACGTGTAGCACTAGAATAGTTAATCACTACCTTTACCAGATTCGTGGTTAATTAGGCTAGGTTGAGTAGTAATATCATATAGACCTTTACCGAAATATATGTGTAAGCTATTAAGCCTTTACCGAACCTTAGCTTGCGTGAACAATCAGTCATAGATCCTTAGAAAACCAGTGATAAACATAGATGTTCATAGTGATAAGTCTAAGCTGAGCTCGTCTCTTATTTATAGTTTACACTCGTATTTACTCTGTGCGCCAGTAGTACTCACGCATCTATTTTCTTTCCTTTACTTGTTTAACTCACACAACCCCAATCGTTAGTTGTAGATAAAAGACTACTTCTCACCGTTCCCTTTGGATTCGACCCCTGACTTACCTAGACTATACTATGGAGGAGAGGGACAAATTTAGAATGGATGCTGAAGTATAGAGGAACGACAACCAGCTTCAGAACAACATGGATGTACGCGCGCCACCACCTGTCGCGCTCGTACCTACGCAACCAGTGGCGCGACGCACCATTAAGGAGATGTCTGCTGCTCAGGCAATCAATCAACCTTGGTGCATCGTGCTGCCCCCTGATGGTCCTTTTGAGTTGAGGACCCAGCTTGTTCACTACATACAAAAGTTCCATGGTATGGCTAGTGAGAATCCGGTGAAGAACGTTAGAGAGTTTGCAGCTATATGTGAGAACAAGAGGAATGGGAACGAGGATCCTGAATTGCTAAAGTTAAGAGCGTTCCCCTTCTCATTATGTAATTCCGCAAGACAATGGTTGATGGGGCTAGCACCGGGATCTATTTATACATTGCCCGAATTGCAAGAAAGGTTCCTAGACAAGTTCTACCCTGCACCCAAGGTGTCACTATTAAGAAGGGAGCTAGCCGCGCCAAAGCAGCTGCATGGGGAGTCATTATCCGAATACTATGAGCGGTTCAGGGAACTAGAAGCGAACTGCTACTACCACGGACTTACCCAACATGTACTTATAGAGAATTTCCTCTATGGACTTATTGAGATGGAACTCAGGTTGTTGAATGCTTGCGTAGGAGGCAACGTGAGGAATATGTACCCGGAGGACGTATGGAAACTAATCGAGGATACTGGGGACCAAGTCAGATATCAGTTATCCCTAGAGAACAACCGTGCGAGGTCATTGCATCAAGTAGACATTGATAGAGCACTAATGTATGCTACTTTAAGTCCTTTACACAGCTTATATTCTAACATATTTAAGTATAAGATTACGCTTTTGGTGTAGTTTTGTATTTCAGGATGAAAAGAAGAGTTAGAACAATAGTGCAACAAGAAGGCTGAATTTCGGAGCAAAAGATAACAAAGTTGACGAAGAGGCAAAGGACAATGAGCGCGCGAGCAGTGTGGCGCGCCAGCCTTAGTCGCGCAGATCAAAAACAAAGCGATGACGTCAGCAATCAGCGAAATATCCGGAGCAATGACGTCATCACGCGCAAAGAATATTTCTAAGTTCGGTTTTTGGGGATCAAATATTCCCAAAGCTGAATTTTAGAGATAAAGATGATTTCCTACAGATTTTCTTGCCTAATAATTCTTGGAAACCCTAGGAGGCAAGACTATAAATACAAAGCTTCAGAGAAATCAGAAGAGAGAGAGAGAGAGAGGCGCAGATTCTGGTGTATTGAAGAAGGATCAGAATTCTGCCGGCGCAAGACTGTTACGCGCATTGACGACGCGCGCATCAGGCTATAGTGTTATTACTTATTGTTTACATATAGATATTGAGATGAATATGTTCAGCATGTCTAGCTAACTTGTTGAATTCAGTTTAGACTTTGATCTATGAATCATATGTTTGGAGGTTTTGTTCTTAATGCTTGACATGTTTAGTATTATTACTCCGAGAAAACTTGCATGATAACTAGTTTAGATAGTTAGGCGAAGCCTTTACCCGCAGACCTAATTATAGACTCTATTATCTATCGTTAAACTATCAGAGGTACGTTACAGTGAATGATAGGAGTAGCACTAGAATAGTTAATCACTACCTTTACCGGATTCGTGATTAATTAGACTAGGTTGGGTAGTAATATCATATTGACCTTTACCGGAATATATGTGTAAGTTATTAAGCCTTTACCGAACCTTAGCTTGCGTGAACAATCTGTCATAGATCCTTAGAAAAACCTGTGATAAACATAGAAGTTCATAGTGATAAGTCTAAGCTGAGCTCATCTCATATTTATATTTCACACTCGTAGTTAATTCTGTGCGCCAGTAGTAGACTCAAGCTCCTGTTTTCTGTCTCTTCTTTTACTTGTTAACTCACAATCCCAATCTTAGTTGTAGATCAAAGGAGATTTCTCACCGTTCCCTGTGGATTCGACCCCAGCTTACCAATACTATACTAGTAAGAGAGTCGGGACAAATTTCTTTTCTTTTTCTTTGTTATTTACTTTTTGTTTTCTTATATAAAAATCCAAAAAAAAATAGTTACGTTTAATCTAGCTGTTGTCTTTGTTTTGTATGGAAGATATTGGTGAGAACAGTGTAATCGGCAAAAGAAGAGAGACTCCAGACGCGCCAGTGCGCAACGCTGAGAACATCTTTGCTCGCCTACACCCAGCTGAACTCGAAGCAATCAGAAGAGAAGTACACAGAGACTTAGAGTTCATAATGGATGTTGAACTACCGAGAAACGACAATCAGCTAAACGACAACATGATGAAGCAGAGCGCTGATGCGAGACCATGCGAATTCTATCACGCCACAGACCACTAGATAGATGCGTGCCCCTCCCTATTCGAAGAACACGCAGATGTTAATACAGTAGGAGGATGGAATAATGGTCGAGCTAGGCAAGGACAACTAGATTTGGTTTAGCTGAGAACGGGTTCAGTTGGAAGAATGAGCAAAACTTTCAGAGATCGCGCGCTGACTGGCGCGCAACCTAATGCACCCGCTGGCGCACGACCTTACGCGCCAGCTGCTTCCTATAACCCGCCGCACAAACGCGCTGAATGACTAGCGCAATACAACCAGCAACCAAAGAAGTCATTGGAAGAAATTGTGAGTCAGTTGGCTGAGACAGTAAGCAAAAACCAGGAGCGGAACGAGAAGCGTTTTACTCTGATTGAAAATCAGTTAACACAACTCTCTGAAACCATGACTGAGATCTTAAACAACAGGAAAGCAGCCAAAGCCAGAATGCAGAATGGTGTCAACGCGATACTACTTAGATCAGGCAAGGAAATCTCTGGTGCGCCAGAGACCACTCGTGCAAGGAAAAGCGCGCACGCGCAGATTTCGACTTAGCACCAGACTCAAGCGCACCTGTTGCATGGATAGAGGGCCAATCTAGCAGGAACATACCACTTCCTTTCCCTACCCAGAGCAATAAGCCTAAGAAAACCGAGCTAGATCAGGAGCTATATGACTTGCTCAGTAAGGTGGAAATCAACATCCCACTTATAGATGCACTAAAGCAAATTCAGCGGTACGCGAAGTTTCTCAAAGATCTGTGCACAAATAAAAGGAGGAAAGGAGGACAGAGGGAACAAGTGCAGCTCAATGCTAACGCCTCAGCGATCGTACAACATAAGGTACCACCCAAATGTCGAGATCCAGGTACGTTCACTATACCATGCACAATCGGTAACTCTGTAGTAGACAATTGCATGGTAGATCTGGGGGCATCTATAAATGTTTTACCTCATTCTCTATACACATCTTTGCGTCTTGGACCACTTAAGCCTGCAGGGTTGACGATCCAATTGGCAGACAGATCTTGCAAACAACCGGTAGGTATGGTTGAGGATGTCTTGGTGAGAGTAGGTGAATTGGTGTTCCCGGCCGACTTCTATGTATTAGAAATGGAAGGAAATATCTCTGGCGACACCGCGCAAGTATTGCTGGGCAGACCATTCCTGATGACCGCACGGACGAGAATAGACGTATGGAAGGGAACCTTGTCAATGGAAGTGGATGGCGAAGTTATACACTTCAATATCTTTAAGGGCATGCAGTTTCCTCATGATGATTCTACGGTGAATGCACTGGATATAATTGATGAGGCAGTGGAAAACGAGCAGGCGCGCCAGCAAACTGGCACACTATTGGCCGCATACGGGGAAGAAGGCAATATTAGCGATTCATCCGAAGCTGACGACATTAGATATCCTATTTCTCGTACTGAATTATGTGTTACTGACTCGGCTGTCTCTCACACCATACAGGAACCAAAGAGCACGCTAAAGCAACTTCCGGAGCACCTGAAGTACATGTTTTTGGGCGATAATGAGACTAAACCGGTAATCATAAAGAGTCAGCTTGAGCCTGCGCAAGAAGCGCGCCTGGTGGATGTACTGTTCAAGAACAGGTGCGCAATCGGATGGACACTGGATGACTTGCGCGAAATCAGTCCAGACGAATGCATGCATTGAGTTCTGTTAGAAGATGGAGCTAAACCGTGCAGAGATGCCCAGCGACGACTCAACCCTATCATGATGGAGGTGGTGCAGAAAGAGATCATAAAGCTGCTCGATGCTGGAATTATTTACCCAATCTCCCACAGTAAGTGGGTGTGCCCGATTCATGTTGTCCCAAAGAAAGGTGGAATTACAGTAGAGGAGAATGCAGTAGGAGAACTGGTACCAAAGAGAATACAGACTGGATGGCGCATGTGCATAGACTACCGGAAGCTGAATGCAGTCACGCGCAAGGACCACTTCCCTCTACCATTTATAGATCAGATGCTTGACCGACTGGCAGGTAAACCCCATTATTGTTTTTTGGATGGATTTTCAGGGTATAATCAGATTCCCATAGCTGCTGAGGACCAAGAGAAGACAACGTTCACATGTCCCTCGGTACATTTGCCTTTCGGCGCATGTCCTTTGGATTGTGCAACGCGCCAGGTACGTTCCAAAGGTTAGTCATGAGTATATTCTCGGACATGTTGGGATCATGCATTGAAGTTTTCATGGACGATTTTAGTGTTCATGGTGATACGTTTGACGCATGTCTAGAGAATTTGGATAAAGTCTTGAAACGTTGCATATCCAAAAACCTAGTCCTTAATTACGAAAAGTGTCACTTCATGGTCACGCATGGAGTTGTGCTCGGCCATATTGTCTCTAGGGAAGGATTAAAGGTAGATAAGGCAAAGATAGATCTTATTGCTTGCTTACCATACCCTACTAATGTTAGAGATATCAAATCTTTTTTAGGGCACGCTGGATTTTATAGACGTTTCATTCAAGACTTTTCCAAAATATCAACTCCGTTGTCTAACCTCCTACAGAAGGATGTAGTGTTTGATTTCACAGATGCCTGTCGCGCAGCATTTGACGCACTGAAGCGCGCACTGACTAGCGCACCAGTACTACAGGCGCCAGACTGGACCCTGCCATTCGAGTTGATGTGTGACGCGAGCAACTATGTTGTTGGCGCAGTACTTGGTCAGCACAAAGACAAGAAACCACACGCCATCTACTATGCCTCGCGCACACTGGACCCCAGCGTAACTACACTACCACAAAAAAAGAACTGCTAGCCATTGTTTTTGCCCTGGAGAAATTCCGTGCATACATTTTAGGGGCAAAAGTCATCATATTCACGGATCACGCAGCACTGAGGTATTTAATGTCCAAGAAAGAAACTAAGCCGAGACTTATGCGTTGGTTGTTGCTTTTGCAGGAATTCGATATAGAGATCAAAGACAAGAAGGGATCGGACAACACGGTAGCCGACCACTTGAGTCGGATAGTCAGGGACGAGGATAAAGGGATTATCACGGAGACCTTCCCTGATGAGCACTTAATGACATTACAGGGTAAGGTACCATGGTATGCTCACATTGTGAACTACCTGGTCACCGGTACGTTTCCCCCATCTTTCAATAAACCACAAAGATTACGATTGAAACATGATGCTAGAATGTATTTATGGGATGATCCGTACTTGTTTAGAATAGGTCTTAATCAGGTATTGAGACGCTGCGTTCCAGACCATGAAATAGAATCGGTCCTAGCCTTCTGTCATGAACATGCATGTGGACACACCATTTTGGTCCTAAACGAACTAGTAGGAAAATATTAGATTCGGGATTTTACTGGCCACACTTGTTTAGGGACTCATATGCACATTCCTGTTTTCTGTCTTTTCTTTTACTTGTTAACTCACAACCCCAATCTTAGTTGTAGATCAAAGGAGATTTCTCACTGTTCCCTGTGGATTCGACCCCAGCTTACCAATACTATACTAGTAGGAGAGTCGGGACAAATTTACAGCACTCAACGACGTGCTCGTCAGACGTCACAGGAGACATCAAAGAACTCAAAGATATGATGCATAAAATGATGATGAAGCAGAGCGCTGATATGAGACCGTGTGAATTTTGTCACGCCGCAGATCACCAGACAGACGCGGGCCCCACCCTATTCAAAGAACACGTGGATGTAAACGCTTTAGGAGGGTGGAATAATGGACAAGCTAGGCAAGGACACCCTAGATTCGGATTAGTTGAAAACGGGTTCAGTTGGAAGAACAAGTAGAATTTCCAGAGACCGCGCGTTGACTGGCGCGCGCAACCTAATCGCTCCCACGGTGCGCGACCTTACGCGCGAATTGTTTCTTACAACGCGCCGCACAAATGCGCTGAAGGGCCAGCGCAGTATAACCAGCAGCCGAAGAGATCATTAGAAGACACTGTGGGTCAGTTGGCTGAGACGGTGCGAAAGAATGAAGAACAGAACGACAAGAGGTTTAAATTGATAGAAAACCAGCTCACTCAGATTGCCACAGCAATAAACGAGTTGAAGGCTAGTTATGGCCCTCTCAGGTTATTTAGAACCCGAGTAGTTTGTGACGCATCAGAACAGAACGAGGAAATCATGCTGAATGATTTCCAAGCTAGTTTAAAGCTGTGTCTGGCTCCTGACTTACCAGAGAAGCTTCCTGATCTCGAAACCTTCACTATTCCATGCACTATAGGAGATACCTCTGCTAGCGAGTGCATGCTTGATTTAGGAGCTTCGGTGAACTTACTACCATATTCTTTGTACTCTGCGTCATCTATGGGACCTTTAGAACAAGCTGAGATCGGTCTATTACTTGCGGACAATTCGCGGACCGAGGCAAAAGGTAAGATCGAAGATGTCTTGACTCATGTCGGTGGACTCAAATTTCTAGCAGATTTTTATGTAGTCCACATGAACAAGCCAAACACTGAGGCAAGAGAAACTGTTCTGCTCGGCCGACCATTCATGAGAATCGCAAAAGCATGCATCGATGTCGGTAATGGTATTGTGATGTTACAGGATAAGAAATGCAAGATCAGATTGGACGTCATGAACCGAGTCAGACTATCCAATGAACCAATTGTAGAGAACCAGATTTGTTCAGAGATAAGACTTCCGGTTCTAAGGACAAACTATTTGAGACCCTGCACGCCAACCAAAAGAAGATGCCTATGGCGTGCCAGTATAAGCCACCTGATAAAAGAAGTAGAGAGCGTGGTCGAGAACAGTACGATACGTGGGACCAGCATCGAAATGCAGAGAAGGTGCGCAGGATGGTGCTGCAGAATAGGGCTGCGCGACTTAAGGACGCGCGAGAAGTCACATGCGCACAGTCTGGCGCATCGAATGCAAACAACGCGCAGAATTTTGCTTTCTCTATTTCTCTTCCCTCTGATCAAATTAATTTTGTATATTCTGCGGATACTAACCCACTTGAATTTTTGCCTTGCAGAAAGGATGATGATACAGAAGTAGGCAAAAGTTCAAGTGTGGGGGAGGAAGGTCGTGCACTATAGGACGTGCAACTTGCGTCGAGATCTAACGACGTTAAACTAAACACTTGTCGGGAGGTACCCCGACAAACTTAACTTAGTTTTTATTTTCGTGTTTTTGTGTATGTTTAGTTTTTGCTTAGTTTTGGGTTTAGTTTTAGGGTTGGGCCCATGTAGTTTTGCGATTTTGCATGCATATGGGCTTTTTGAGCACTATAAATACGTGGTGTGAGGTGAAATTTGTGTCTCATTTCATTTTTATTCTCTCTCTAAAAATCAAAAACTAGCCGTTACACCTCAACCACCACCGCCGCCACAGCGCCGCCGATCGCCACCGCGCCGCTGCCGTTGCTCAGCCTAGTTTCAGACAATTTTCGGTCAAAACGTAGATCTCAACAAAGGTACTCTACTGTCAAAATTTCAGTTGATTTGGAGAAGTTTTAGTAGTTTTTGATCACGCGCGCCAGATTTAGCTTTATTCCGTGTTTTTTGTGCTTTCCATCATGTCAATCTGTGCTGACCAATCTGTGCTTGACTTCATTTTAAATGGTTTGTAATCGGTGTCTTGAACTATTTTGGTGGCTGACTATTTGAACTGTTTGTTTTAAAACACTTGTATTTTGACTTGGTATTATGTTTTGAACGATGTTTTAATATTAATCGGTGTTTTAAATGATTCGGTGGTTGGCTATATTCTGAGCGGTGTGTGACCATGTGCTATATTCGGTGCGAAAATTTTATTAATATGCATGCATTGCTACTGCCTTCTTTTACTACTTGTGCATAACGTGAGGACACATTTTTGTTTAAGTGTGGGGGGTAGTACATCTATCTTAGGAGTAGTTTTAGAATTTTTTTCGTTTTTTTAGCTTAGACTAGCTGACATGTGAAATCTCAAGAGGTATTGTGCGCGAGAAACATTGGCGTGCGCGACCTGTGTGCGTTACTCGCGCACCTGCGTAATTTGTGCATATATGACATATTCTGATTTTTTGATAATTTTTTCGAATTTTGTGTCTTCTCTTGAGTCGAATAAAGAGGGATGTGGAGATGATAGAAACGTCCTAGAGAAGCAGTCAACCGAACCAAACTTGAGGAGCGGTTGTATGGTTATAAGTAGTCGTGGAGGTTGGTACTTCGCGGTCAAAGGATAAAGAGCAAGCTCAGTCACGCAGATGCCGAAGGCGAAAGACTAATGGCGTGACGAGACGAGAAAACAGACCGTCTTCGCTGAAGTTAGTTGCTCAGGAAGGGACGCGCGGTTGCAAAAGCGTGACCTGACTTGCTTGCGACTAGTTAGAAGCGAGAGCGGGGCGTGGTTCCATAGCTACAAATCTGAGTGACATGTCGTCTGAATTCTGCTCTGAGCCGCTCTTTCCCCTCTGCGCAGCATTTGTGTGATTTCCATGAAGCTTTGTATTTATACTCTTGCCTCCTAGGGTTTCCACGAATATTTAGGCAAGAAAATCTGTAGGAAATCATCTTTATCTCTTAAAATCAGCTTTGGGAATATCTTGATCTCCAAAAACCGAACTTAAAAATATTCTTTGCGCGTGATGACGTCATCGCTACGGATATTTTGCTGATTGCTGAGGTCATCGATTTGCTCTGCTGTGCGCGACCCATACTCGCGCGCCACACTACTCGCGCGCTCGTTGTCTTTTGGCCTTTTGTCACTTTGTTGTCTTTTGTTCCGAGATTCAGCCTTCTTATTGCACTTTTGTTCTGACTCTTCTAATCAACCTGAGATACAAAACTACACCAAAAGCATAATCTTATACTAAATATGTTAGAATCTAAGCATTGTAAAGGACTTAAAATAGCATACAAAAGTGCTCTATCAATATATCTTTAGTGACCATTGATAAGCATAGAACTCATAGTGAAGAACCTGAACCGAGCTCATCTCTGTTTTTGTTAAACATCTTTATAGCGCCTTCTGATCACGCGCCAGTACTACTTGCACAACAGTTTTCTTTCTTTTATTTGCTTATTCTCACAACCCCAGTTTAGTTTGTGGATAAAAGACGACTTCTCACCGTTCCCAGTTCAGCACTCAACGACGTGCCATCAGATTCCTATCTCCTCCCCATTGATGGCTACTCCTTGCAAGCTTCTCTATGATTTTGAACCCTTCCGTGGCGGTGAGGTACATAATTCCTCCGCCACTTGCTTGATCAATTAAGTTTCTTGCCTCTTGGTACATTCCATTGTAGAAGCTTTGAAGTAATTGCCATTTGTAGAATCCGTGATGAGGGCATTCTCTTTGGAGTTCCTTAAACCTCTCAAAAGCCTCATAGAAAGTTTCATCGTCTATTTGAGTGAATTGAGTTATCTTGTCTCGAATCTTCTTCATCTTCGCAGAAGGGAAGAATTGTATTAAAAACTCTTGAGCTAGATCGTCCCATGTTCTGAATGTGTTCGGTTCATGGCTCATTAGCCAATCTTTAGCCTTACCGCTTAGAGAAAAGAGAAACACCTTCCTATAAACATGCTCTTGCTTGACCCCCGGGACTTTATAAGTCCCACATAGCTCCGTAAATTGGGCAAGATGGGACCCATCAAATTGTGAAGAGGCAACCATGTGGAGCAAAGCGGACTTAACCTCGAACTCATTGTCCTCTCCTTCGGGCATGTGTATTGGCGATCCATAGTGACCAATGGTGGGTGCTACATATGCTTCTACGGGCCTCTCTCCTTGATCTTGATTAGGATATCTAGGGGGTCTAGCTTGTACATTTTGTTGGTGATCCATTTCTAACTATTGTTGTGGGTTGGGTCTAATTAAGGGAATGGCGGTTGAGGGAGTAGGATGATCGGATGTTGAACTTGATGCTTTTGCTTGTGCTCTCTTTTGTTGTGCCCTTGTTGTCATTCACTACACCTAACACAATCAAGAGAGTGCTTAGGCAAGCATAAACGACTAAAGACAATACAAGAGATAGCTAAACTAGCAATAAGTACCGACAAACAAAGAAACACTAGAGTGAATTAGGCAAACAAAGGTAATACAAACTAGTTAACAATCCTAAGAACTCATCCCCGGCAGCGGCGCCATTTTGACGTGTGTCGTTTATGGAAGTATGTGATTAGCAATTTCCTAACACAGCAAAAACAATTTATAAACCTAGGAGACCTAGAGTCGAACCCTAGAGATGAGTGTAGAATTTTGTAACTAGCTAAAACTACTTAAGTATTGCCTAACATAAAAAGTTTGGGGGGGTAATATTTGAAGTGGATTTATATCTAAGGATTTTAAATGCAAATTTAAAACGATCAAGGATCTATGGTCCCTCGGATTTAGCATATAAGAAGATGACAATCAATCATGCAACATCAAATGACTGGAATTTGGTTTGACTAGTTTATTCATGAACATTAATTCTAAGTTCAATTTTAATTCCATCCTTATAACTAAAAGATTCATTAATATGGAAGCCTCAATTTCTCAATCTATTGGTCTCCCTTAAGTAGTGGACTCTCCCTCAATCTCTCAATCTTTTGGGAGAGTTTACATTACTTAGGAAAATTGAACTAGCTAATTCTAACTCAATCCTACATTCTCATGTCAAGATAAAGATAGATATTCATGCAAGGCTTTCTAACCAACTCGATATCAACTTTCATTGCATACATCATTGATTAGTTTTAATTACACTTAAGCATTTTATCAAACACTTAATGTGCAACATATAATATATGTAGCCAATACATGAAATTCAAATCAAATTCAATTGCATAACAAATATATCATCATCCAAATACATGCATAACACCTAGGGATCCATAGGATCCCTAATCAATCAGTACTCACTACTCATAATGGAAATGAAAGCAACAACAACGATGGAGTTGGAAATTAAAGAGTTTATTGCAGACTAGAGGTGTAGAGGAGGTATGGATGCTTAATCTTCACTCCTACAATCTTCAATTTCTTCAATAGCACTTGATCTTCAAAATTCCAATTTCTAGGGTTTTCAGTCGAAATACGAAGTCAAGGCCCCGAGTTTGAATGAGGCAAAAAGTTTATATACTCCGAAGTTCGCTCCCCAGCAAGAAATGTCTTGGCCAAGAAGAAATATTTGGGGGAAATTCTGCTCGGCCGACTAAAATGTCCTAGCCCGAGTAGGTCCGTTATTAGCTTCGCAAGGTCCTCGGCAGACTTGATTTTGCTCGGCACGATTGAACTTGCTTGGTCGACTAGGTTTTTACTCAGCACCACTGAAACCCACTAACTTTTAATGTATCAATTCTATATAGCTGATGGGCCAAGCAAATGTCTCTTCGGTCGAGCAGATATCTTTGACTGTCTTCATGGAAAATCCCCTGTTCTAGCCTGCCGAGCAGATTGTTCCTGGGTCGAGCAAAAGCTTTCTGCGGCTAATCGAGTGAGCACCCTGCACCAGGTCAGCCGAGCAGCTTCTCCTTTGGCATTTCTGCTCGATCGAGATGACTTTTGGCCATTCGAGTTCAAATTCTTTGATTGACTTAAACCAGCTCGATTGGATCTCCGATCTGCTCGGTTGACTTTCAAATAAGCTCGGGATGCCAGGATTTCCTCAAGATGCAACTTCACTTGTCTTGGCCCCATCTTTGCTCCATTTTGCAATTTATACTCCTTTGCAAAACTTTTATAAGTCCTACAGTAAGCACAAACAGTATCAAATCCTTCACAAAATAATCGAAAACTAGCAAGAGTTATGCACGAGGAGTGTATAAATACTTGCGTATTTGCACACTTATCAAATTAAAGGGGAAAAGCTTAGAGTCCATGCTTAAAAGTGTGGAGTTTACCACAAGATTTCAACTCCTTACCATCCACAAACGAGTGGCCAAGTGGAAGTGTCTAATAGGGAACTGAAGTCTATCTTAGAAAAGGTACTGGGAAGCTTTAGGAAAGATTAGTCATCTAAGCTTGATGACACCCTTTGGGCATATAAAACCGCTTTCAAAACGCCAATTGGAATGTCTCCTTACTGGCTTATTTATGGGAAGCCTTGTCACTTACCCGTGGAGCTTGAATATAAAGCAAGATGGGCTATTAAGAGCCTAAACTTTAATTTCAAGAAAGCGGGAGAGAAAAGAGTTCTTCAACACCAAGAGCTAGAAGAGATAAGAATAGATTCCTATGAGAGTGCTAAGTTGTATAAAGAGAAGACAAAAAGATGGCATGATAGCAAAATCTCTAGATGAGGGAGATAGAGTCCTTTTGTTCAACTCAAGGTTGAAGTTATTCCCGGATAAATTGAAGTCTAGATGGTCTGAACCATACTCGGCTTACAAAGCTTATGAAGATGGTCATGTAGAGCTTGAATCAACCAATGGATAAATCTTCAAAGTAAATGGCCACCGACTCAAGCATTACTATGGAAACTTCCAAGGGAATGAGCTAGCCAAGCTAAGGCTAACAATTTGAGCTAAAGACTTATTTGCACCACTTAGTGAGGGATCCTAGCAAAGGACTCACAAAGTATGTTTCTTAGAGATAAGAGCCTCGATTACGTCTTAGCCAAAACGTTAAACTAGGCTAGTAAGTGTCATGCTCCCTATTTTTAATTTGATTAAATGATCAGTGATTGATTGAATGTCTGATTGTGTTTGCTCGTAAGTTGATAGAATTGATTGCTTACTTGGGTAGATGTACACTTAGCTTGTGTGTCTTATTGTGTTTAAGATTTTAGCTAAGTGTGGGGTGATAAATTGCCAAAGGAGTAGAGGGTTTCAACATGCCTAGGAAGTGTGAGTTTAAAACAAGTGTGGGGTGGACTGCTGATAGAGCACTTATGTATGCTACTTTAAGTCCTTTACACTGCTTATATTCTAACATATTTAAGTATAAGATTACGCCTTTGGTGTAGTTTTGTATTTCAGGATGAAAAGAAGAGTTAGAACAAGAGTGCAACAAAAAGGTTGAATTTCGGAGCAAAAGATAACAAAGTTGACGAAGAGCCAAAGGACAATGAGCGCGCGAGCAGTGTGGCGCGCCAGTCTTAGTCGCGCAGATAAAAAACAAAGCGATGACGTTAGCAATCAGAGAAATATCCGGAGTGATGACGTCATCACGCACAAAGAATATTTCTAAGTTCGGTTTTTGGAGATCAAATATTCCCAAAGCTGAATTTTAGAGATAAAGATGATTTCCTACAGATTTTCTTGCCTAATAATTCTTGGAAACCCTAGGAGGCAAGACTACAAATACAAAGCTTCAGAGAAATCAGAAGAGAGAGAGAGAGAGGCGCAGATTCTGGTGAATTGAAGAAGGATCGGAATTCTGCCAGCGCAAGACTGTTACGCGCACTGACGACGCGCGCATCAGGCTATAGTGTTATTACTTGTTGTTTACATATAGATATTGAGATGAATATGTTCAGCATGTCTAGCTAACTTGTTGAATTCAGTTTAGACTTTGATCTATGAATCATATGTTTTGAGGTTTTGTTCTTAATGCTTGACCTGTTTAGTATTATTACTCCGAGTATACTTGCATGATAACTAGTTTAGATAGTTAGGGGAATCCTTTACCCGCAGACCTAATTATAGACTCTATTATCTATCGTTAAACTATCAAAGGTACTTTACAGTGAATAATAGGAGTAGCACTAGAATAGTTAATCACTACCTTTACCGGATTCGTGGTTAATTAGACTAGGTTGGGTAGTAATATCATATAAACCTTTATCGGAATATATGTGTAAGTTATTAAGCCTTTACCGGACCTTAACTTGCGTGGGCAATCTGTCATAGATCTTTAGAAAAACCAGTGATAAACATAGAAGTTCATAGTGATAATTCTAAGCTGAGCTGAGCTCATATCATTTTTATATTTCACACTCGTAGTTAATTCTGTGCGCCAGTAGTAGACTCACGCTCCTGTTTTCTATTTTTTACTTGTTAACTCACAACCCCAATCTTAGTTGGAGATCAAAGGAGATTTCTCACCGTTCACTGTGGATTCGACCCCAGCTTACCAATACTATACTAGTAGGAGAGTCGGGACAAATTTGCAGCACTCAACGACGTGCTCGTCAAATTTTGGCGCCGTTGCCGGGGAGCGGCTAGAGAAGTTTTCTTTTCTTTTTCTTTGTTATTTACTTTTTGTTTTCTTATATAAAAATCAAAAAAAAAATAGTTTCGTTTAATCTAGCTGTTGTCTTTGTTTTGTATGGAAGATATTGGTGAGAATAGTGTAATCGGCAGAAGAAGAGAGACTCCAGACGCGCCAGTGCGCAACGCTGAGAACATCTTTGCTCGCCTACACCCAGCTGAACTCGAAGCAATCAGAAGAGAAGTACGCAGGGACTTAGAGTTCATAATGGATGTTGAACTACCGAGAAACGACAATCAGCTAAACGACAACATGGATGTACGCGCGCTACCACCTATCGCTCGCGCACCTGCTCAACCTGTGGCGCGACGCACAATCAAAGAGATGTCGGCTCCTCAAGCCGTTAACCAACCCTGGTGCATCGTGCTACCTCCTGATGGACACTTCGAGCTGCGGACTCAGCTTGTTCACTACATACCAAAGTTCCATGGTATGGCTAGTGAGAACCCAGTTAAACACGTCAGAGAGTTTGCGGTTATCTGCGAAAATATGAGGAATGGGAATGAGGATCCGGAATTACTGAAGTTAAGATTATTCCCATTCTCGTTATGTGACTCGGCTAGGCAGTGGTTGATGGGGCTAGCTCCGGGGTCAATAAGGACATGGCCCGAGTTACAGGAACGGTTCTTAGACAAATTCTATCCCGCGGCCAAGGTATCATTACTTCGTAGAGAGTTAGCTGCCCCGAAACAGTTGCATGGAGAGTCACTATCTGAGTATTACGAGTGCTTTAGGGAACTAGAGGTGAACTGCTACAATCACGGACTCCCCCAGCACGTATTGATCAAGAACTTCCTCAATGGATTAACTGAGATGGAACTCAGGTTGTTGAATGCTTGCACGGGAGGCAACGTGAGGAATATGTATTCGGAGGATGTTTGGAAACTAATAGAAGACACTGCGGACAAAGTCAGATATCAAGTGTCTTTAGAGAACAATCGCGGCAGATCATTGCATCAAGTGGACGTGACTGGAGAAATCAAGGAGCTGAAGGACATGATGCAGAAGTTAATGGTGAAGCAGAGCGCTGATGCGAGACCATGCGAATTCTGTCACGCCACAGACCACCAGACAGATGCATGCCCCTCCCTATTCGAAGAACACGCAGATGTTAATGCAGTAGGAGGATGGAATAATGGTCAAACTAGGCAAGGACAGCCTAGATTTGGTTTAGCTGAGAACGAGTTCAGTTGGAAGAATGAGCAGAACTTTCAGAGACCGCACGCTGACTAGCGCGCGCAACCTTATGCACCCGCTGGCGCGCGACCTTACGCGCCAGCTGCTTCCTATAACCCGCCGCACAAACGCGCTGAAGGACCAGCGCAACAACCAGCAACCAAAGAAGTCATTGGAAGAAATAGTGGGTCAGTTGGCTGAAACCGTACAAAGGAATGAAGAGCAGAATGATAACCGGTTCAAGTTAATAGAAAACCAGCTCACTCAGATTGCCACTACTGTAAACGAGTTAAAGGCTAGTGATGGAAATCTGCCTTCTCAGGTTATTCAGAACCCGAAGAGAAGCATCAACATGGTTCGGATGGACGCGCCACATCTAGAACAGACGAGCGCGCCAGTTGGCACGCGCACCACAGATGGCGCAGCAGAGCCGACCACAGAGTTGATTGTCTCACCAGTGTTTACTCGAGTAGTTCCTGTCGTACTAGAGCAGAATGAGAAAATCATGCTAGATGATCTCCAAGCTAGTCTGAAGTTATGCTTAGCTCCAGATTTACCAGAGAAGCTCGCGGACCCAGGAACCTTCACCATTCCGTGCACCATTGGAGATACGTTTGCAAGCGAATGTATGCTAGACTTAGGAGCCTCCATGAACTTGCTACCCTTTTTGTTGTATTCCGCATCATCAATGGACCTCTTGAACCGACTGATATTGGTTTACTACTTGCGGACAACTCACGAACCGAAGCAAAGGGTAAAGTAGAGGATGTCTTGACACATGTTGGTGGACTCAAGTTTCTAGCAGACTTTTATGTGGTCGACATGAACAAACCGAATACTGAAGCTAGAGAAACCGTGTTGCTTGGCCGACCATTCATGAGAACCGCGCAAGTGTGCATTAACGTCGGTAAAGGTATTGTGACGTTACATGATAAGAAACGCAAACTCAAGTTGGACGTCATTAACCGAATCAGATTGTCCGAGGAACCAATAGTGGAAACTCAAGTTGTTACATCAAGACCGACGCTCTCCAAACCCATGCGCGCCAACCAGAAGACGATACCTATGGCGCGCCAAAACAATATAAAGACCAACCCACATGACAAGAGGAGCAGAGAACGAGGTCAGGAACAAGCTGATACTTGGGAACATCATCGGAATGCGGAGAAGGTGCGCAGAATGGTGCTGCAGAATAGGGCTGTGCGACTCAAGGACGCGCGAGAGCTAACATGCGCACAGACTGGTGCATCTGAAGGGCCTAATACGCGAGACTCCGCGTTTTCTATTTCTTTACCCTCCGATCATATAAATTATTCTTGTTCATCTGACACTAACTCACTTGACTTCTTGCCTTACAGAAACAAGGATGAACCAGTAATAGAGTGCTTTTGTACGCTACTTTAAGTCCGCTACACTACTTATATTCTAACACATTTTAGTATAAAATTACGCTTTTGGTGTAGTTTTGTATTACAGGCTGATTAGAAGAGTTAGAACAAAAACGCAACAAGAAGGTAGAAATTCGGAACAAAAGGCAACAAGGTTACAACAAAGGACAAAAGACCACTAGCGCGCGAGCACTATGGCGCGCGAGTAAGGGTCACGCAGTAGACAGCAAAATGGTGACGTCAGCAGACAGCGAAATACCCAAAGCGATGACGTCATCATGCGCAAAGAATATTTCTAAATTCGGTTTTTGGAGATCAAATATTTCCTTAGATGATTTCCAACAGATATTCTTGCCTAAAGATTCGTGGAAACCCTAGAAGGCAAGACTATAAATATAAAGCTTCATGGAAATCACAGCGGCGCGATTTTGTAGAGAAGAGTAGAATTCCGGCCGAGCCGTGCGCGCGAGCTGTCACGCGAGTCTGACGACGCACCACTCAGATTGTCTTGTTATTTTAGTTGTTCCATAATTATTCTTGAGATGTATTCACTCAGTATGAGTAGCTAAACTCACTGAATTCGGTTTGGATTTGAATCTATGAATTATATGTTTTGAGGTCTTGTTCTTAATTTGCATGATAAAGTTTAGTATTATTATTCCGAACTCAATTGCATGATAATTAGGTTAGATAATTAAGCGAAGCCTTGCACCGCAGACTTAGTTGTAGAATCTGTTATCTATAGTTAAACTATCAGAAGTACGTGACTGTGAATGATAGGAGTAACACTAGAATAGCCAATAGCTACCTTGACCGGATTCGTTATTGACTAAACTAGGTTGAATAATAATATCATACGGACCTTGACCGGAATGTATGTGTAGGTTATTAAGCTGTGACAGGACCTTAACTTACGTGAACACTACATCATGTATCTTTAGTGACCGAGGATAAATATAGAAATTCATAGTGAAGAATCTGAACCAAACTCATCTCTTGCATCTCTATTTACACCTTTTATACTTGCTGTCTGTGTGTGCGCCAGTTATACTTGCGCAAGAGTTTTCTTTCTTTTTCTTGTTTTCACTCACAACCCCAATCTTTAGTTTGTAGGTAAAAGGCGACTTCTCATCGTTCCCAGTGGATTCGACCCCAGCTTACCAAGACTATACTAGTAGGAGAGCCGGGACAAATTTGCAGCACTCATCGACGTGCTCGTCAAATTTTGGCGCCGTTGCCGGGGAGCGGCTAGAGAAGTTTTCTTTTCTTTTTCTTTGTTATTTACTTTTTAATTTCTTATGTAAAAATCCAAAAAAAATAATTACGTTTAATTTTGCTGTTGTTTTTGTTTTTATGGAAGATTTTGGTGAGAATAGTGTAATCGGCAGAAGAAGAGAGACTCTAGACGCGCCAGTGCGCAACGCCGAGAACATCTTTGCTCGCCTACACCCAGCTGAACTTGAGGAAATCAGAAGAGAAGTACGCAAGGATTTAGAGTTCAGAATGGACGCTAAACAACATGGATGTACGCGCGCCGCCACCTGTTGCGCGCGTACCTGCTCAACCTGTGGCGCGACGCACCATCAAAGAGATATCGGCTCCCCAAGCCGTTAACCAACCCTGGTGCAGAGCTGCGAACTCAGCTTGTTCACTACATACCAAAATTCCATGGTATGGCCAGTGAAAACCCAGTTAAGCACGTACGAAAGTTTGCGGCTATCTGTGAGAATATGAGGAATGGGAACGAGGACCCAGAGTTGCTGAAGTTAAGAGCTTTCCCATTCTCACTTTGTGATTCAGCTCGACAATGGTTGATGGGGCTAGCACTGGGATCGATAAGGACGTGGCCCGAGTTGCATGAACGGTTCTCGGATAAGTTCTACCCCGCAGCCAAGGTATCACTAGTCAGAAGAGAGCTAGCCACGCCAAAGCAGCTGCACGGAGAGTCATTGTCCGAGTACTATGAGTGGTTCAGGGAACTTGAAGCGAACTGCTACAATCATGGACTCCCGCAACATGTGCTGATAGAGAACTTCCTAAATGGATTAACTGAGATGGAACTCAGGTTGCTGAATGCTTGCGCAGGAGGCAATGTGAGGAACATGTACCCGGAGGATGTTTGGAAGTTAATAGAGGATACGACCGATCAAGCTAGATATCAGGTTTCCTTGGAAAACAACCGTGCTAGATCTCTGCATCAAGTGATGATGAAACAGAGCGCCGATACAAGACCCTGCGAATTCTGTCACGCCACAGACCATATGACAGACGCATGCCCCCCCTATTTGAAGAACACGCAGATGTTAATGTAGTAGGAGGATGGAATAATGGTCAGGCTAGGCAAGGATAGCCTAGATTTGGATTAGCCGAGAACGGGTTTAGTCGGAAGAATGAGCAGAATTTCCAAAGACCGCGCGCTGACTGGCGCGCGCAGCCGAGTGCACCAGCTGGCGCGCGACCTTACGCGCTAGTGACTTCCTACAACCCACCACTCAGACGCACTGAAGGGCAAACGCAGAATACTCAACCACCCAAGAAGTCATTAGAAGAAATTGTTAGTCAGTTGGCCAAAACAGTAAGCAAAAACCAGGAGCAGAACGAGAAGCGTTTTACTCTGATTGAAAATTAGTTAACACAAATCTCTGAAACCGTGACTGAAATCTCAACCAACAGGAAAGCAGTCAAGACCAAAATATAGAATGGTGTCAATGCAGTACTACTTAGATCAAGCAAGGAAACCTCAGGTGCGCCAGAGACCACTCGCGCAAGGAGAAGCACGCACGCACAAACGCCAGAGTCAAGCGCACCTGTTGCAGGGACAGAGGGCCAATCTAGCAGCTACATACCACTTCCTTTCCCTACCCAGAGCAATGAGCCTAAGAAAACCGAGCTAGATCAGGAGCTATATGACTTGTTCAGCAAAGTGGAAATCAACATTCCACTTATAGATGCACTGAAACAAATCCCTAGGTATGCGAAATTTCTCAAGGAGCTATGCACAAACAAAAGAAGAAAGGGAGGACAGAGAGAGCAAGTGCAGCTGAACGCAAACACCTCCGCAATCGTACAACACAAGGTACCACCTAAATGCCGAGATCCAGGTACGTTCACTATACCATGTACCATAGGTAATTCTGTAGTAGATAATTGCATGTAGACTTAGGGGCATCTATAAATGTTCCCCCATTCTTTATACACATCTCTCCGCATTGGACCACTTAAGCCCGCAGGGT